>JAYMFT010421156.1:0-17641 GCA_038088735.1 Panulirus argus
CTGAGGCTTGACCATTCATCCCTGCTCTCTGTTTAAGGTTATTCCACTACCGAAGTACAGCCCCATCTGTACCGTATTAATTAACTTTTGCTCGTAACCTCTGATGTGGAAGTTTATCGAACGCGTTTGGGAAACCTAGATAGATGGAATAAATTGCTTTGCCTTCATCAAATAAATATAAGATGAAAAGTTAATCATATATAAACTGATTAAAATAACGTGAAACTACACAAATGAGGAACTGGAAATCATACGCTAGTTCAGTAATGCTGCAGTAAACGGATTGGGATGGTTAGGTTATAAAACAGTAAATGCAATATCATTAAAATTAAAGTATGACAATATAAAGTTGAACATACAGGGCCTCATGTGCGTAAAATTCCCTCCACTCATGTAAGAATAGGTAGTCACATTCAAGAATCAGTGTAGGTGTGCGTGTGATGTTGTGGAGTATCTGTTCGTGTGTGTGTCTGCACGTGTATGATTCCACGTGCAGGTCTTTTCATGCACGTATGTTCATCTATACGTGTGGCACTACTAGTTTCATGGAGACAATCCACCCCTTCAGGTGCCAATAATCAACAAAGTTATTAGAATCCCGACATCACTCCTAGAGTGTGGTACCGCCTGGATCCAACCCTCAAACACCAAAGACTGGCCAGAACCTTCACAACACCGTGAAGAAAAAAATCCACATTCACCACACTGTTCTTATTTTCTTTTTCCAGTGAAGGATCGTGCAGACTCTTCTTCAATCCCTTCATCCTTTCACTACCTTATGTTTCTCAAAGCCATCAACCTCCTCCTCCTATAGTACAACAAAGTTCATCTGACGAGAGCGTGCATCCACCACACCTCACCCCCAGGTGCCAGAGAGGATTTTCTTCCTCCAGTCCGCAAAAGATATTACGAATTAAGGAGACCGGTTTACCTGCGCGTGCGAGATGCTTCCTAGGAGCAGGAGGAGGACCTCACTGGGCAAGCCAATCGACCAGCTTTCCAACCAGTGAGTAGAGCCGAGACCGCAAAACAACTGGCAGGGTATCAAAACAAGCCAAGGCAACACAAGACACCGACTGTTTTACACACACAGTAGGACGATTGTGTTGCTCGTTCGGATGGCTCTCTTAATATCGGTTAAAACTGACTGGCAGAAAAACACAGTCTTGTATTTACGAATATAGATAGCTCTGTCTGGGTATAGGCTTCAGGAGAACACGGCCTCCTGTGAGAGACTACGGCTGCTCGTTTAAACATTAACGGGATCTGTCGGCAAACTGCTCAGCGAAGACCACGCCTCAAACGACATCTGTGGAAAACTGTTTACTATACAACACTTACTGATTACAACAGAACACCTACCAATTACTATGCAACGTCTACTGATTACAATAAACCCCTCCCTTCTCCAGGCGATGGTGTAGGTGAGTACACCACCACTACCCCTTCCCCTCAGGTGATGGTGTTAAGTGGGTACATCAACACTCCCTCGTGCCTCCCGCCCCAGGGAGAACGGTGATGTAACTGGATTCGCCCTCATTACTGGATCATCGTATAATCATGCTGATCAGAGACTAACCTTTATTATAATGAATACCTGCGGTTCCCCTGACCCACTAACACCCTGGTGCAACCCTGGCATGAAATATCCTTCAATGGCAGACTAATGATCTGTCGCTCCCAGTGATGTATACGTTTATCGCTTAATTTTATATTTACCAAAGATTTTTCTCAGCGCAGTCATTCCCAGCCTGGGATGCCCCCTCACCTGGGGGCTTATGAGCCATTAATCTGTTTCCAGATGCCATACAAACACAAAATCCATCCCATCCAAGACGCGCACACAACCACACGCGACACAAGCATGACACACGCACACACAAGCACCATCCAGCCAAGGCCAACCAACAATCAAACTACAATTAGAGAAGGTGGTGGGGTGGGGAGGGGAGAGCAGGTGTCCATCAGGCGCCGTCATGGTGAGTCGAGTCTCCATCTTGGTAACATGAAGGGCTCCATCAGTGTGTGGGCGGGAGGAGCAGTGATGGATGGTGCACCAGCTATCTGTCTCTGTCGGGCCGACACCTCGTTGCCGCCGTTCCTGGTGGTGCTACCGTTCCTTGTGCTGCTGCTACTTCGATAGATTCCGTGAGGTTCGCTAAAGTCCGTCTACAGCTCGCATGTCAGTCTTTTGCTTCTGTCTCTGGTCATCTGGTGAGGCAGACATCTTGCATCAGCCACGAGTGAAGCGTTTGGCTTATTTCTTTTACGATGAATATCTGAGAGAGGCGCTGTTGCTGCTCGTGCAACGCCCTACTCCTACGTCATCATACACGGCATACTTGCCCCTGTGTTAAGTTTTCTGTTCGAAACTTTCTGATTCATCTTCCTGTCTTATCCTTAGCGTCTTGTTTCGTTACTCTCTCTACTAAACTTTTACGGTATAATTTATTGACTTCCTCGACCAAATCGAGAAAATCACCGTCTATTATCTTTATATTAAAGTTTCATTTATATCATTGCAATGAACTTCTCAGATTTGCATACTGTTTCCCGATATGAGCCCACGTTCGCCTTTGTTCATATGGTTGCTCTTTGGTGACACGTTCTCGTGTTGTGTGTGTCCAAGTAACACTCTCTCTCAGATTCTTACTCTGTATCAAGTTAAGCTGACCGTCTTATGCTGCTGAAGTCTTAGCTTGGATCATCCTCTGTTAGTTATACACCTGCCACAACTTCCTGGCTACACCAGTAGCTTCACTGTTGATGTTTTCTTGTCTTATTCAGGAAGGTGGCAAGAGCTCCATCAGGTGTGAGAGGTGGGTTTCCTCTAACTTCTTCTCTGTTGATTTTGAGATGAATAATGATGTGTACTGTATATTTGTACTACACATGCGTACAGTACATTTAATATTTTACTGATTTCTCTGGGGGTCAATATTGTACTTTCCTTCCACTTTACGAATCTGATCTCTTGATTTTTTGTTTTGCTTTGTTCCCGCACGAGAATAATACCTTTGTTCCTTTACAAAGAATAATAACTCTGTTCCTTGGCGAGATTAATAACTTTGGCTTTGTGTCCCAACATTTCATCAACAGTCTTAATTTTTTCATGAAAATTCTCTTTCCTCAGTTGTTGCTGATACGTTTCCTTCTTCCTTATTTTCTTTGTCATTTCTGTCTCTTGATATTTCCCGTTTTGGACTAACGTTCTTTTTCAGCGTTGTTCAGCCACTGATCATTTGTCTTATCTTAAAGAATATTTCCACATTTTATTTTTTTTTTTACTGTCTTTTGAAATCTCACTCCATTTTATAATTAGAATCTGTCCATTGATCGCTCGATCGTCTACTTTGTTGTGGTGAAAATTCCTGTGGCTGAACCTGGAGCTGCCTCCAGCTGCCGTATCATGTTCAGTTCATTATTTCCTCAGTGTATATGATGGCGTTTATTCTAATGTATCGTCATCCAGTGAGCTTGTTCCATTAATTCATGCATCTGAAAGTAGTGCCATATCATGCGAAAAGAGAGAGAGAGAGAGAGAGAGAGAGAGAGAGAGAGAGAGAGAGAGAGAGAGAGTGTATACCTGCCTACCTAAGACGAGACTTAACTAAGAGACAGAGCTGGAGCCAAGTCGTCATCATTACTTAACGAGTGACGCTGTCGCCAGCGCCACTCTCGTTACGTGAGTGCCAACCGTCGGTTCATCTTGGACTGACTTCAGCCATACATCAAGTTTTCCTTTAAATGTTTCAGTAGTTGTTCCAACCATGTTTGTTATTTCCCCAGGAAGTTCAGTGAAACTCCTTCTACCTTTCCCGCACGAGACTCACGTACAATTTTGTTGAACATCTTTGGGGTATATACTTCATGGTATTCTTGCATATATAACATTTTCTCTTTGTTCAGAAAGAGAGAGAGAGAGAGAGAGAGAGAGAGAGAGAGAGAGAGAGAGAGAGAGAGCAGGTCGCCCTACACACACAGCACCGGCCGGCCCCTGCTCTAGGCCCCACACCCTTAATCCACCTGGATTTGAGGGAGAGGGGAGAGAGCCTGTGCTGCCCTGCCATCACCCGCGTCCCTCTCACCGCTGCCACCATCACTACCACCAACACTCGCTTCCTTCCATCACACTGCCACCATCGCCTGCCAACGACCGTACAACTACCATCATCCACATACCTGTTGTGACCGCTACCACGTCACACAACTACCACCACATCTCTACTACTCCTCCCATCATCGCTAACACAGTTACCACATCTAACATCATCCCAAGCAGTTACCACAGCTACCGCTAGTCCCAATAGTTACCGCAACTGCCATCATCACTAACAATCACCCCCAACTACTGCCATCTCTAACACTCCTACTAAAACTACTACCATTCCTAACACAACCATCATCATTTATGACCGTAACCACAACTACCTCCACACCCATCGCAGTTTTCATAAGAACCACCATTCATCTTGCATAATTTCTAAAATCATCACAATAACTGAAGCAGCTCTAGCAACTACCACCATTTCCCACGACGCTACTAACATTACGACCCTACAACTACCACACCAAGCATCACCCCTCCACCACGCCATACAGTATCTCCACAACCGACACCAATCAATACACAACACCCATTTCCAAGATAATCACCGGGACTACCACTATCCCCAGGCAACTTACACAATCACCACTACCACCATTTCTCTTCTAACCCTTCCCTCTCATCACCACCTCTACCACTATTCTGTCTTCCCTTTATACCACAGTCCAACCTTTCCCCGCACCGCTACCACCACCACTATTCAAGCTTCATCACATCAGTACCACCACCACTACCACCCACCCCTGGCACATACCACCATCACATACCCCATCAGTGGACTAAGAGCCCGAGGGCCTCGTTCACCAGCCCCGCTCGGTAGAGGGCGCGTGACATCACTCCTGACGGAGGATCCCTGTGGCCAGGCTGGGAGTCGACCAGAGGAGGAGGATAAAGGAAAGGAAAGTAAGAACGAAACCAAAGTGGAGGGAGAGGAAGACTTAAAGATGGGCCAGCACTAAGCACAGCAGCGTCTCCAGTGCAGCAAGCAGTAACCTGGTCTCAAATTCAAAAGTATAAAGATACAGTTTTTAATTACCATTTTCTGAATGTCATTTCTGTTTCCTGTTGTATATTTTCGAAGCGCTGCAGTTCATTACTGTAACAACATAAACACGATGGGCATAACCATATCCCCCCCACTCTACTCTGGAAGTTTCACATAATATACGACATCCCAAAGATGAGGGTGCTGTTGTATAAGTGCCGTTACTATATATGTTCCTATATGCAGGGACCTCATTCACCCCTGAATGTAGAACTGCTGGCATGTACGGGGTGGCTCTTCTTCCTCCATCTCACTTTGCCAAAGTAGAATTAAAAAGCCGTCTGCCTATTCACCTCTCCTGATATCACCTTCCCTCGCATCTGCTCGACAATTATCATCACAGCCGATACTTTTTTGGAGATGCCTCCTTGCGTCCCATACCTTAACTCCCTGACTCACAGCCCGCGACTGTCTGGTTCTTCCCATAGTTCCTGTGTAAAGAGCGAGAGCACTAAGGATAGACCGTCACCATACCTCCTTCTCTCTCCGTCCTTCCCTCTTCCTACAACCTTTTCACTTCCAACTGTTGGGTTTACAAACACCCAATCAGCCTATAGTGATCCCCTTTCATGTCTAACTAATCATATCACCTTTCCCTCCGACATGGCTTCAACTGGGGCGTGATTTTGCCCGTCATATCGGCTACTTGAAAGAAGCTATACAGAACAAAAAATAAGAGGGAAGAACAGGGCTATGGATGAACAAAAAAAAAAAAGGAAAGAAAAATCCACAAAAAAGAAGAGGACGAAGACCATAAACAGTCAAACAATACGACAATCAGGAAGGAACAAAGAGGAATCGTTTCACAGAGAGTCATGGGAGGAACTTACCTCTGGCAGGGAATCAGGCTTACGAACACCAACGCTGGGACGGGCAGGGCAGAGCCGAGCCTCTCCCGTAAAGAAGACGTTCAATATGAGTCTTTGAGAGTCTGCTAGTGTCTGGGAGAGCGAGCCAGTGTCTGAGAGACTATGCTAGTGTTTGGGAGAGTCTGCTGCTAGCGTCTGTCTGCTAGTGACGAGAGTCTACTTAATGTCTAGGAGAGTCTGCTACCGTCTGGAAGTCTGGCAAACTAGAAAAAAATTAAAAGCCTAATCTATCTGACAATGCTGAAGAGAGTCACGGAAACTTTCCTGGAGGGTCTGTAAGGTCCGAAAACAAAAATATTATCAGTAACTTAATCTTTAAGTTCTGAAGATTCCAGAAGAGTTTAGAGAGTCTAAGAAATGTAACGGAGTCCAGACTCCAAGAGTTCATGATATGATAACTTTCATCGAGAGTCTGGCGAAGTTAAGGAAATTGTATATAGAGTCTACAAGAGTCAGATCAAGACTCTCGGAAAGCCTGACTGTCTGACAAGCTCTTGCAGAGTCTGACAATCTGAGTCGGTTAAGGAGCCTTAGTCCGAATCCTTACAGTGTCTGTCTACAAGAGCTCTGGGAAAGTTTGGCAGTCTAGAATTCATAAGAACTGAGGTGAGAATAATCAAATGTAAACTGACTTAAACCAGAGCCAAAGAACAGCCGGAAAAATGGAAGAGTCTTGGCAGATCAGTGTGTCGGGTGCAGGAGGACGCGCGGTAGTCGGTCAGCCACGACTTGCCTCATGGAAATTGATGTGAGGAGCTCATGTTGTCCAAGGACGGGAATATATGTCGCGGGGTACACACACTCACACACAATATATATATATATATATATATATATAGTTTTATTGACTTATCCTTGTACCATATCATCGCATCCACTCTTTGCGGTCCACCCACTTTCTCTTATGCCCTATTTCTCCCCAATTACCCATTGTCTCCCCACTTGTACTGGCTCCCCCTGCCCCTGTGCCTCCTCCTGCCCCTCTGGCTCCTACCCTGCTCATGTCCTGCCTGGGCCTCCCGATGGTCTCAAACAATCGCACCAGCTCAGCTACGCTTCTCATCCTAATGTATTTCTCATCTGTTCAGCGTGGCGGCTTCCTAGGAGAAAATTAAGTCTTTTACGTTAGATTTAAGTGACATATTTCCCTTCTGCCCCCCCCCCCTCCCACCCACTTCTCCCTCCTCCCCTTCCCCCCAGAAATAAAGACAGAACTTGGAAATAGTTCCTAAATAATCTAATGTATTACAACAGCATGTAACAACATTTCTCTCCACTTCCCCCAAAGAAAACGATTTATTACGATACAATTTAGCAAGCTTCTCCTAGCTCCCTCCTCCCCCTCTGACCCAACCCCCCCCCCTCCTCACCGCCCCCAAGGAAAAAAATCTAATCTATTACGACAACATTTAGCAGCATTTTCCCCTAAGTGGTGGGGCGTCTTCCCCAGAGCTGGCCGCGATCAACCGCTTAGCCCGCCAACTCCCTCGGATCTCCCTCCTAATCTGCTTTTACAATTCTGATTTACATTCTCACATGTTTATAAGTGACCCATAAGCTTAGAATAACTGAAGAGCATCTGGGAACCGGCCCAAGACCTCTCTAGCACAGGTAACGACCCAAATGTCAACAGCTAAGGGGCAACTGGAGTGTGTTTACGTCCGTGTGGAACGTTGACTTAGCGCGGGTTCTTTCAATGGATTTTGCGGACTTACTTGGCGCTGGAGCCTGGGCTAAAGTGTTTGCCCCAGCGCGATTAAAAGTAATTCCCGCAGTAAGAACAAGATTTCTTGGGCCTTGTGAGTGATTATGAGGTCAGCTCGGCTAAGACAGGGCTGTGTAAATTATTATGAACAAGCAGAGAGGGAGAGAGACGTAGAGAGAATAAGGGTTGTGTGTGTGTGTGTGTGTGTGTCTTGGTCTTTGGTCCAAGGATTTCATAAGCTTATTGTTATTACTCTTGAGCTTTGCGGCGGAAAGGGAAATAGGATTCGGGTTTATTTACGATATGATGTTGGCTTTCCTCGTCCCATCAGCTATTCATCTCGAGTACCCAGTCTTCCACCTCCACCTCATCACTCACCCACTGAGTGTAAATATCGGTTTCCAACACAACCTGGCCATGCAAGATGACACACAGAGGAGACAGCAAGATCTGAACGAGTCGTATGACGTCAGCCGAGGGTTTACAGTAACGCATGAAGGTAGGAACCATCCCACACCGAGAGGGCGTCACGATCGTGCAAGGGAAGTCCGTGCAGACGCCAGGACAGCAATGGCAGCAAGTCCATCAATCAGGGGCCCCGGCGGACGCTTGTTAGGGTCAAGTACGTAATACGTTAGGCTGACGGCAACGACACAGACGCTCCCTCCGCCTGTGATGGTTAGTCTGAAACCTATGTAAACATACAGCAGGAGGGACAAGACACGCCTGCGACACGCTGAGGGACGGGAGTTTTCCGGAGACCCGTCGGCCGTTAGTAGCCCAGTTGGATTCACTGGTGCAATTACGTCCCCGATGATGATGGTGTGTTCCTCAAGCCTCCAACGATCATTACACAACGGCTGCCGTGCCATTCAGCACTTGGTGTTGCTGCAGGAGATCGTGGGATGTTGCGAGCAAGGCGAGAGGCAACACTTACAAGCCTGGACGCGAGCATACCTTCAGCCTGAGCAGTGTACCACAGCAAGAGGTGCTCCGAACACTCTGGCACGTGTTCATATAAACAGCCATGACATCACATAAATGCAAGCATTTAAGGAAACCACTTGATCACATATAATACCATCACATGCATAGCAGCCCCTTATTCACATACAACGTATCAGAGACACACAGACACAGTCACACACACTTGCAACAGGCACACGTACATACAGTTTTATAATCACATACATACATACATACATACATACATACATATACACATAGAGGGAGGGAGATGTTCCGGTCAGGGCGCTATCAGAGGCACCCACCGCCTGGGAAATACAATCAAAACACAACACATAAAACTTTTCAACAAAAGAGGAAAAAAGGAAAAAAATGTCAAGTGGCACTTTCCACGGATTGATCTGGGGCAGGGGAGGGAGGGAGGGAGGGAGAGAGGGAGGGAGGGAGGGAGGGAAAGTGAGAATGAGAGGGAGAAGGAGGGTGATGAAGAGAGGGAAAGCGGGAGGGAGGGAGATGGAGGAGAGAGAGAGGGAGGGAGGAAGGGAGAAAGCATCAACTATTTTGTAATAAACAGGAATTCCGTATGTTAACATTTCAACATAAGAGGGAGGGAAGGGAGACCGGCAGGGAGACACCAACACTCATCACGGGTATAGAAGAAAACTATTAAGGCGTAGTACCTGCACGTCTCTCGAACCAAACATGTCACGTCAAATAACAAACAATATCTCCCCTCTACAGTCAACCTACCATGCTAGAGCCAGCCCACCATATGGACGCCCTCTGCCATAAACGTGGTCATGGCACCATAGATAGTGTCCTGCAGACCATCTGAGAATCTCTCTCTCTCTCTATCTCATTCCCAACGTTAATTCAGGCACTCAGGCCGACGTCTAAGTCAACACTGACGTCAGCCCTTGAGTTGACACTTAGGATATGCAATAAGTCGACACCTGAGGTGGCGAGCGATGCGGTCATAGGGTTGTGAGGACCTGTCACCACCACCTTATTCCTACCGATAAGGAGGCGTCTCCCTAGGGATTGGGTGTCTCCCTAGGGATTGGGTGTCTCCCTTTCGGATTGGGCGCCTTATTTCTCACCGCCTGGGTTTCCTCCACAGAACCAGCCGTCTTGTGATTTACTGGAGAGCGGCCGACCGTTCTCACGATTGTATTCCTGGATGTGCACGGACGTGCCTCCCTAAGGTCGCTGAAGCACATCCTCCTGGTTTTAGGCCAAATCACACCGCTATCACAAGGAAGACAAACCTTAAACAAGGTATCCTTCATGGCTTTACTCATACAGCGAGCCTCCCGCACGGTGATATTGGCAGCAGACATTAACAAAGCTGTCGATGCTTTCATCTGGCATATCTTAACACAAACGATGCTCGACAATACCTTTCCTACCTACACAAAAATAACAGAAAGTGTCTTCCCAATTTTCTCAGCCAGCAGCTGCTGAGGCAGTCGCTCGCAAAGGCCTCACTTCCAAAATCCACAAACTCCAGAGCGGACTACCTCAGGAAGTGGTTCTTTATGAAGACCTTCCTACCTGAATCCCCACAGTCCCAGGAAACCGTAGCGTGAAGACCTTTTCTTGCATTCATCACAATATATCACGGAACCAAACACCACACCAGCAGCAGCAAGCATGCAGCAACAGAGTCACGACCTCATAGAGTCCTTCTCTGCTCTCACAACAGGTCTGTAGGTCCTCCGCCGCCGCCGCCTCCACCTCCTACCTTGACTCTCACAAGATAACCAGACTGGCCATCATATATGACACACACGACACTAAGGCCACAAAAAAAAAGTAAACACCCTCGGAGCACTTCCCAGTACCATCTCCGCATCCTCACTACTCACACCTCACCAGCCGTATCAACCCTCACCCCTCACCCCTCACAAACCACACTGACCAGCGCTGCTCACAAGAGCCTCGTGGCTCACACCTTCACTAGCCACAGCGACCCTCACGGCTGACCACCTTTTCCCGTCTGGTGTTACATTAATTTGAATACAGCTACAGCAATACCGGTCACATTACCGAGTATCTCTACATGAAGAAATTCTTTGGTAATTACCCCGGTGGCTGCCTTAGGGGACTGAACCAATTATCTGACACAGCGAAGCCTTTGTCAGCGCTTATTAACATCGCAACATCAGCTGATTAACGCTGTGCCAACATAACCACGCGACTCCCAGTGCCAGCACGGCCCCATGACTCCAACGTGCTAGTACAGCCATATGGTTCACCTCCTGACTATCATCAAACAAAATTACTCCTCTCGTCCTGCAGGGGTGGGTGGGAAGCACCCTTAATGTTCAACCTGGGGCGGCATATCTGGGGAACACCCGAGGAAGGTACCCTCGCGACAGTAACTTTGGGGGGCGGCGCCCTTGAGGCGGTATCCTGGGGGCAACTCCAGCGGCAAAGTCACCCAGGTGAAGGTGAAAGCATCGAACACCTGATCACCTGCGGTGCCTGCGCATCAGACCTTCGTGGTTTAGAGAAGAAATGACTCAGTGTAGAGGGAAGCGACGCAGTGTAAAGAGGAACGGCAGCAGTGTAGAGGAAACTGACGGAAGTGTTGGTCATCTTAACACTGAGGGCCGCCATACCTGAAATACTACACTGTATATATCATACAGTGGGACACTCCTCCATTTGATTATCTGCGTGATACACTGCTTCAGTGTTGACAAAATCTGGCCTAGTCAGCATCCCCAATGGTGTTTTAACCACCACAGTGGCATGGCCAGCACACCACACTGGCTTGGTTAGCATTGACACCCGTTTACAGCCCAGCCCTCGAGGCTGTGAGAGAGAGGCTTTGACACGTGAAACTCACACTCTTTTAAACCTCCGTACTTAAGGCTTCCTCCTCAGTGTCACAAGACGCCGCGCCGCGGGGAAGGTTCACTGGGATTCCATGATGGCATCCCACCATCTCGTCCTGGTAGGAGAGCCTCTTACAACCCACCAGTTGTTTTTTTTTTTTTTTCAACCCGTGGTCTTAGATTTTTTTTTTTTCCCTCTCGTGAGCTTAAAGAGGATCCTCGTTGGCGTCTCGCGGGAAAATGAGATCTTACAATCAACTTCTACGGGTCGACTGCAGTAGCTACAGCTGGACCCTTTTCTGTTGGGTTCCTTGTGGAATTATGGAGTAGGTCTGTAGGCCGCCAGGTCTGCCTCCCCAAGATAATCTCGCACTTTATCTAATTCTCTGGTAGAACACGACCCTGCTGCTATCCTCCCTCCAGTCCTCTCCCTGCCTCCCTGTCTCCCCCAGCTTCCCCTTCCCTCCAGTACTCTCCCTGCCACCCAGTCTTCCTTCCCGCCTCATCTCCCTTCTGATTTCCTTTTCTCCTCCCTTGACTCACTCTTTCCTCTCAGTAATTCCCTCCTTTCCCTCACTCGTCGTTTATCCTCACGTTCCCTTCTCCCCCTTCCTTCCACGTCGCCCCAACGTATCCACCCCTCGTCCCTCTACACCCCTCCCTGAAGACTCTCCCCCCGAGTAAGGTTGTTTTGACAAGGGGACTTATACGCCTCTCGGAGCCGTGGGCCGCCCCTCTCTCTCTCTCCCCGACACTTTTTCATCTATGGCGCCCGTCTCTTGCCTCCGCTACCTTTTCGCTTTTGGTGTAATGACTCCTTACATTCATACACACAGATTCACTTCCCCACTGCCATCTTCTCATACCTTTGCCTACAGGTCCCATTTCCTTATGGCCTTTTCCATCTGCTTGAGAACATCTTGTTTGTTCCGTCTCCCTGTACGATGTGCTCACCCACACCATAGGTGATGTTATCTATTACCGTGTCTTTTATCTATCTGTCTTGTTCCCAGGATTACATCCGTCTAATGTCTCAGCTGAAAGAGAGGTATACCACTCAGTTTCTCGCCTTGGTGAGGCAGCTCCCGGGGACAAGAATAACCGTCCCCTTTGCTTGCATGCCATCTGTGGCTGTCATGCTCAATAAACTGAAATTAGTCCCACCATCCACAGTCAAGCTCCACAGCACATTTCGTGGTTTCCCCTAACCACCTCATATATGCCCTGGATTAACTCAATGACCGCACGTCGCCCCCCGTATACTACTCACTCCAATTCTTTTCATCCTATGCACCCCCTCTCACTCAAGGGTTATAATACCATACAACCCTAAGGCCTTTATTTTATGAGGCTTCCGCAACTTCACGGCTGCACTCCGATAAGGAGCAGGGCAATGATGGACTCCTCTGGAACGAGAAGTTCCTTGACGATCCAATCCTCCTTTTCGTTCGCTGACGATGCAGTCCGGCCGAAGGTGGCTTTCCATCCGCAGTGCATTCACCTGCAGGCGGGCTCAGGTAACACACACACACACACACACACACACACAGACGCACACACACATGGACCTCCACGGTGTGCGGTTGCCGTTACTGACCATGAGTCTGCACGGGCCCGCCCTGGGTCGAGCCCGTCTGGGTTCGAATCCTGGGCGCGGCTGTCGTCCCACATCCAATTCCAGGTGTTCATCCTTCACTTGGAGCTAAGCTGTGTGTGTGTGTGTGTGTGTGTGTTTACCATTTGTCACTACTATCTATGTGTTACAGGGAGAGAATTCTTCAGACTTGTTGCCCAATCTCTTGACCATGATTATATGTACCATGTCTTTACTCTTATATATGTATGTGTACACACACACACACACACACACACACACACAGGTTAAAGCTGCAGACGTAAAACACATCATGCTATATGCGCAGACATATGGTTATAGTGATATTTCTCAACGTCTTCTGATACGAAAATTACACACAGTGATTAACGTTAATGGCAGCAGTGCACAGTGAGGTTATGAGACGAGACTGGTGCCACCTGGTGGCCCGGTGGAGAGCTTCCTCCCTCCAGTGTTGAGTCTTCTTCCTACGACCTCGCCTCTCCCCTCTTCCTTTCTGACTCCTCTCTGCTTCCCTCTCTCATTTCCCCTCGGTCAAATCTCTTGATAAACCTTCTTCATTGAATTCACGCACTCCTTCGCTCTCTCCCCTCTTCCGCTTCATCATCATCTGCTTCTTTCCAGGATTTTTTCCCTATTAACATCATCGTCTCTGCGGGAACTAACGTCTTCATCGCCTCCCCTCTTTCTTATCTTATCTTATATTCTCTCCCCTCCTCCGTAAACACTTCCCTGTCTCTCTCTCTCTCTCTCTCTCTCTCCCCTCCCCACTACCGTCTTCCATATTTCCCCTTCATCCTGATCATTGTTGGCTTCTTTTTCTGCAACTTTCACGTCAGCTCATCTTGGCCACCCTAACCTGACCCCTCCTCTCCCCACCACCCTGGCATGGCCACCCTTTTTCCTATCGCCCTGACGTGGTCCTCGTCTCCCCACCGCCCTGGCCTGACCATCATCTCCCCATCGCTCTATTCTGATACCACTGGCATGGCCACCCTCACCCCATCATCGTGGCCTGGCTTCCCATCCCTATGACCCCAGCAGGGTCATCATCTCCCCATCACCCAAGCCTGACTATCCTCACCCCATCACCCAGGGCTGTCTATCCTCTCCCCATCACCCAGGACTGGCTATATTCTCCCCCTGTGACCCTGACCATCAACAGTACTGTCAACACTGGTCATTATTTAATTCATCGTAAAACTAATCTTCTTCACCGCCTCTCTCTCTCTCTCTCTCTCTCTCTCTCTCTCTCTCTCTTAGTTCATTGTTCATCTTTGCACCTTCATTCTCCCCTCTCACCATCAGTATCATCTCTCCCCTTCCTGCTAGCGCCCCCTCACCCCACTAACTCTCCCTTCGCCCCATCATCCTTGCCTCCCAATATCTCCTCAAGGCACGGTGTAAAATTCATAACCTCTCGCTCGGCTGTGTCCAGCTGCCTGCTGGAACCTCTCGGTCAGTGAGTGGCGGGGTGGGGAGAGGGGGGGGAGGGGGAGGGGGGAGGGGGTTTATGGCCGCCAGCTGGAGCTGTTAGCGGGGACCAGGTCAGGCCAGGCCGGGATAGGGACGGGAGGCTCGCTTTACACCAGCGTCCAGGACAGCTGGTCTCTGGATATTCCAGTCACATTAGGATGATTCCACAAGACGTTTAGCACAATATTCTTATACTTTTGTCTAATGTTCGAGTCCGGTCTTATTGCAGCAACGTTTATCCAGATAGTTGAGTAATCTTCATCCAAGTGTTCCCGTAAGGGTTATCCAAGTATTCGAGCAAGGTTTGTCCGAATATTCAAATACGGTTCGTGACATTATTCGAGCAAGTTGTGTCAGAATATTCGAAAAAATTAAATTCTGCATAAGAATAGGTTATATCTGTGTATGTGAGCAAGTTGTATCCAAACATGTCAGATCATATCTGTATATGTGATTAAGTTATATCCGTACATGTAAGAAGGACGTATTAGATTTTTTTAGTCAACTTTATTCGGTACTCTAGTATAGTTCTAGCTCAGTATTCAGGCTCAGCTTATTCTGATATTTCAGTGTGATTCATAAGATTATTCAAATATGTTTTCTTAGAGAATCAGAAGCGTTTCTTAGGATATTCAACAAAGGTTTAAACAGTATTCAAATATGGTATACCCGAATATGCTGTACGGGACAGGCCCACACAGCTAGGATAATAATTTCTAAAAGGGATTCGTTTTCCTCAAGCAATTCAACCACTTAAGACTAGTTCCTTCTAGTCCTTCACAACTGGAGTTTCAGTTATACAAAATATTTTACAACTAGAGATCTGATTTTACTGAATATTGCACAAGTGGATATGTAACTTATCCAAGTATTCTACAAATACAGATAAGAATCACCTAAACAATGTTTCAGAGTAAACTTTGCAGACTGAACCACAGAGCAAGATTCGGGTTATCGAAAAAATCCACCATGGAAGATTCAGTTTAACTAAGAGATTGGGTTTACCGAAATGATTCACCACAAAATATTGGTTTTCCTCACTAAAGGTATCCAGTTTATTCCAATAATCCATTAATATTCATACCAATCCTGTATTACTGACATCATGGCTGTACAAGAAGCATGAATGTTACATAATTCAGAAAATGAAAAGCTTGAATACTACTCTATAAGATAGGAAAGTGATAAACAAAAGCTTACTTAAGTATCAAATGCAATAGACAAAATACGACAATATCTTGTAAGATTAGATAATAAATCGCATTCATTAAACCCAGCTAATCTGACGGAAGCTTATCAACACTTTTTATATACGTGATAATCCATGACCCTCTAAACCTGACTTCCAGGGCAACATACAAACAGGGGATTCCCGTCGAACACGTTCCCCAGGACGCGATGGTGAGGTTGCGTCCTGTCTGCCACCACACCACCACCAGAACGGCTCTCTCACTCCACCGCAGTATTGTCCTTCTCTCTGTAAGTCACCAGCCGCTTCCAAGATGCCTACAGTAGGAAGGTTCTCGCCTCTCCTCTCCACCATACAGCAGCAAGGAACTCGTCCCCCTCCACCACATAAACCACTACAGGAGGTACGAGTATCACTCTCACATCACTGCGTTTATCTTGTCTTTTCCATAATACACACAAGACAATGTGCCAAGCCCTGGTCCTGCTCTTGTTGTGTTTTCCCAGGATACAAATGTCATATCCCTCCTCCCACCACACACGAGATATGAAAACACCGGATTCCCTCAACCTCTCTAGCTGCCTTTTCCCTCGTGCTGTATACACAACAGAATAAGAAAACACATAACAGCTTCCTCCCTTTTGGATAAGTCTTTTTTTTTCCCCTAGTAAATACAACACAACTAGAATGGCGGGGGCTTGACCTTTTGTATGACTTGCCTCACCGTATCTGACCTGACTCTTGCTGCGTCATGGGGAAGGAGACTCTACAGAGGCGACTCACAAGGCATACTGGTATTGTGATTTGAGGAAAGGCCTCTTCTGAGCGCACTGAGGAGACGCTACCTCTCGAATACGTCAGAAAGAGACCTCGTCGAGCTCGTTGTGGAGAGGCCCTTGGCGAGTATCCGGAGGGTGAGCGCCGCCGGGCATTAGCCAGGACTTGTCGAGTCCGGCAGTGGAGCTCTCTTGAGCGACGCTCGAGCCGCCTTGCTTCTCAGGCAGCTATTGATCTTAGACACGCTAGGATAGAGACAGTCGACTGGCACCACCAGCTAGGGGAATGGTGGGAATGTATATATGGTGGAGGTCGGTCACTCGTATTGCTGGAGTCGTGTGTTGGAGAGCCGGCCGGCAAGCGGACCCAGCTTTTACCGACCCACACCCCTCCAACAGTCACTCAAGGATATCCAGTCATATCAGGGAGGAGTGAGGGACAGGGGGGACCGGGGGCGGAGACTGGTGGGCGGGGACTGGCGGCAGGGACGGAAGCAGGGGACTATGGGGAAGGGACTGACGCCAGGGACTAGGGGACAGGGACGAGGGACCGGAAATGGGGGTCAGGAGTACAGACTTCAAGGTAATAGCCAGCAGACGGAGACCTGATAACAATAGCCAGTAGACGGAGACCTGATAAAAATAGCCAGTAGACGGAGACCTGATAAAAATAGCCAGTAGACGGAGACTTGATAGAAATAGCCAGTAGACGGAGACTTGATAGAAATAGCCAGTAGACGGAGACTTGATAAAAATAGCCAGTAGACAGAGACCTGATAAAAATAGCCAGTAGACGGAGATTTGATAAAAATAGCCAGTAGACGGAGACTTGATAGAAATAGCCAGTAGACGGAGACTTGATAAAAATAGCCAGTAGAAGGAGATCTGATAACAATAGCCAGTAGACGGAGACTTGATAAAAATAGCCAGTAGACGGAGACTTGAAAATAGCCAGTAGACGGAGACTTGATAAAAATAGCCAGTAGACGGAGACTTGATAAAAATAGCCAGTAGACGGAGACTTGATAAAAATAGCCAGTAGACGGAGA
>JAYMFT010421167.1:0-17640 GCA_038088735.1 Panulirus argus
CATCGGCAACTCAAGGGTGGGCCGTTTTGATACCTGCTTCTTTCCCTACACGTCAAAGCTTTGGAACTCTCTACCTTTTCATATCTTTTCCAATAACTATGACCTGGCACATTTGAAAAGACGGGTCTTTCACTTTCTCAAAAATTCGTAAATACTTTCCCTTGCCTTTTCTTTCTCCGTTTCATAATTCTCTCTATATTTCCTTTAAGGCCCGGCCTTGATGTGGACTCTTGTCCGTGACTGAAGCCTTCAACATAAAAAAATGAAGTATGGCAGGTGAAGGGAAGCTAAGGTAGGTTGAAGCAAGTGGCGGCAAGCGTACGCACGTCCTCTGTACACGGGCAGGCGGGTCAGGCCCAGCTGGCGGCCCATGGAAACATTACCGTGGGAGTAATGGTGTCGCCAGATGCCACACGTCTCCCAGCGTATGGAACATTCCTCTCTCCCACGGTTCCATCGCCCACCACCCACACCACTGCCTTCCCCCACCCCCACAGATTCTTGAGCTCCCATACACTGGCACGAGAATAATTCTACCACATCATTTCCTTCGTCTTTCGACACTGGGCTCCCATATTCCTGGGCTGTGGCCACGACGTACCTCTCCTTCCTTCCTAGGCTAAACCAGGTGGTGGCGGCGGCGGTGGTGGTGGTGGTGGTGGCGGTGTGCTGTGGGGCCGGGCGGGTGACCTCAACGTCACCCCAGATGGTTATCTCCCCCAGGGTAGTAAAAACCCGGCCATCCCGCGCACGACGCGCACCCCAATTTGGATATTTTTTTTTTCTCTCTCTCTCTCCCTCTCTAGGTGGAAACAGCCTTGATGTAGCCAGCTTCCCGGCAAAGGTCATATTATGATCGGGGGAATTGTTGGAATGCCGTCCAACACACATTACCGGGAGGATCCTCGCAGAAGAAGGGAAAAATGTGTACATTTCTGATGCGCATGTATGACGGTGTCTGGCACCCACAGTGACCTTTGGTACAGTACCCCAACGGGGTCTGCTTGCGTACAGAAAATGGAAAAATATACCTAAGTCCTAAAATTCCTGTATCCTTAAAATGCGGAATTATGCCTGATTTGCGCGCGCGCGCGCGCGAGCACACACACACACACACACACACACACACATGGGCCTTCGTGGTGTAGTGGTTAGCGTCACTGACCATGAGTTAGCACGGGCCACTCCGGGGTCGGTCGGACCCGCAGGGGCTCGAATCCTGGGCATGGCAGTCGGTCTACACCCAACCTAGGCGTTCATCCTCTCCCAGGAGCTGGTCGATAAATAGTTACCCGGCTTAGTCTGAGATGTGTGTATGTGTGCATACATTCATAGGAGAAAAGACAGGGTTAAGAGACGGGGCAACACGAGTGTACAATTCTCTCCCCGTAACACACAAATAGTAATCACACACAGACACATAACTCTTCGAGGGATGTAGAGCTAAAGCAACGAAAGAACATAACATGAAATTGACCAAGATATTTGTTAAAACATTGTGTAAAGAAGTTCTTTTATAGTACAAGAGTAGTGGTGAATGGAACAGAATGACTGAGGACATGGTGAATGCAGACACCAGACAATGCTTTAGAAGGCTGTTTGGTAGTTGATTGTGTGCGAGAGCTGGGGTCCCACGAGTGTAAAACTCCCCCTTCCCCTGTACAGTACAAATAGGTAATTAAAAACACATACACACATATATACATATGAGAGAGAGAGAGAGAGAGAGAGAGAGTGTGTGTGTGGCGTCAAGACACAAGAAGTCCGCCCCGTCACTTCCAGCGGGAAAGTCGGTTCTTGTCAAGGCCAGTGTAGCGTAGCGGGGCAGGAGGTGGGTGTGGTGTCTGCCCAACCCATCCATACGCACCACTGTGGCTGAGGGTTGGGGTGGAGGGGAGATCCTCCTGGCTCCTGAATTACCGTCATACAGGTGACAATGCAGTTTGACGGCAATACACTAACTACTGTCAAAACCATTCTTACGGCAACAATGGAAATACAATACGTTTATGAACGAAGAAAAATTATACTAAACAAAACATCTAGGGAGAGGAAAGTAGTCTGAATACTAAGTTATTCTGCAAAATAAACCACTGTGAGATTAGCACTAGTTATGAGCCATGATAGATACAATCCATTCATCAGTCATTGCTCATTCTCTACAAGAATAGTATGGCCACTACAAGTGGCAGTGCCAGAGTAACGTATGGTCACAACTGGTGTCACTGCCAGAGTAGCGTATCACTACGGGTGTGACCTGCTGTGCCCCCCACCCCCACCCCTCCCCACTACCGGACAATAATCCTCATCAGTATCTGTTTTTATCAACCAAGTGACGGATACTCTAATTTGAGTGTTAACATATACTGTTATTATATCCTAAACATTCCTCTGTCCCATGTACTGAAAGGTAAATCTGACAAGTCCTCTAATGGGTTTTTCTAGTACCAGACTGGTTGATATGTCACCACGTATGTCCCTCGTACAGGAAGGCTCATGTAACTGGCTTCCTACAAGATGGCAATCATAGGTTTGCTTCATTCCACACTGCCCAATTATCGTTATGTTCCATCCAGTATGGATGAATTTCATGAGCCGCACATACAATCAATGCTGCAAGTTGTCTCTTTGTACGTTATCGAAATTCTAGACTCCTTTAGCTACCTCGTAAAATTCAGCATCATATGCAAACATATGCAGGAATGATCCACCGTTTCCTCGGCAAGTCATATGAAGAGTTCAAGAAACATGGCGGTCCCAGCACAACCCTGTGGAACACGACTGGCTACTTTCATCCAGCCTGGAAAACGTGCCTCTGATCTGGGTGCCATATTTCCTAGCGTTCAAGTACTTTTCGAGCCACTGAAGAAGTCCTCTTCTTACGTCTTAATGTATATCTAGTCTGCCGTACTATCCTCCAGCGGGGAAGACCATCAAATCCCTTCTGGCACTCTAATTCCCACAGCTCACATATCCACCTCCACTTTCCAGGCAGATGCTCACTGTAAAATAAATGACCAGAAGAATCGTAATACTGGCCCTTCTCAACTCTTTCTGTATCTCATTCGGATAGTTTCTCTCTGCAATTCTCGTCCATTTGTTGTCTAATTATCTTTGCCAGCGGTTTACAGAATATGCCTATGAGCGAGACTGGCATGCAATTTAAAACCGTTTTTTCTGCAGCCATTCTTAAAAACTCGTACATCTGCTCTCCTGCAGGGAGTACTTACGCCCTTGAAGGCAAGATATCATCATGGCCTTGAGCTTTTTTAAGGGTCCAGGTTCCTCGAACTAATCCATCTAATGTCTTTCCTCACACAACATTCGGTCCTGGAAAATTAAGCCACGGTTTTATATTCTTCTTTCCCTTTTCCACATTCATTCTTAATTTCTTTCCCTTTTATATTCTTTATCATGTTATTCTCTCCTCTTGCTTTCTTATTCCTTTCAAAAACTGTTAGGCTGCTGCGCGTTTTCTTATCTCCACTGAACGTTTTTTGACCACGTTTCTATCTTGTGTATCCTCCTCTGTCCATCTACCAACACTGGCACCCGCCTACTGACTCCCTGATTATACACTTTACAGAACCTCGAGTACAATTATTCTGACTCCTAAATTCACTGTTCACTGTAGAATTTTCTTGCTGTAATATACCCTCTTGGCATTCAGGTTCCTCTGTGATTACTGTGTTATTACCTCGCTAACAATATACTCAAACATAAATACCGGGAGATGGCTTTGTCCCAGACGGTAATGTTTCTAATTCCCAGGCTGACGCACGTGAGTGTGAGGTTCAGTACTGAAGGTGTGTCTGCTCCTCACGCTAGTTGTGCGTGTATAGAAACGAGGCGGTACAGAAACTGTCCTGAACACAGTCTTGAGAACATAGGCTACCATGTCACACTTCCCTCACTGCTCTCACTGGAGGCAGTCACAGTCATGACTGCTCCTTAGGTCTCTCACACACGCACGCCCTAGCTGACACCTGGCTCTATGGGCTCTGAGGGTAACAGGTGGTGGTGGTGGTGTGCGGCCCTGCTCACGGGATGTGATGGCAAATGACGGCGGCACACCTGCAGGCCACGCGTGGCCCCGGCCGCTCCAGCTACACCTGTCCCCCTTTACTAAGCTGCTCTCTCGCTTACATCGGCCCAGCGCTGACTGAGCCATCTGATTAATGCTGCATATATGACCCATGTATGTCCTGTGGAGATTTTGATTATACATAAGGAAGTATCCAAGAGAGCGTACGGGGTGGTGGTGTGTGCAGACCGTGGGAGAGGAGGCGGGGGAGGGGGTGAAGTGGGGTAACTTGTGGGGAGATAAGGTTGGGTAGCGGGGGAGAGGAGGGGAGAGGGCAGGTAGGCCGCGCTATCTGGCCACTTTACCTGATGCCTCACTGATCACCCGCCGCCCGCAGATGGCATCACCAGCCGCGCCTCCTTTAAAGGCGGCGTGTGTGAACACATGACTTCCTCGCTAACTAATTGGAACAGCTCGGAAATATTCGTCGGAGACTTTGCCCCGGGGGGCAGATGCCTCCGTCAGGCACAGCCGGCTGGTCCTTCCGGGATGACCCGACTCCTCAGCCGAAATGAAATGAAAAGCTAGAGACGTGAAACCACTCGGGCGATCAGAGGAGGGTGGCGGGGATAAGTTAGGTGCGGGCGGCGCGGCGGGCCAGCCGACCATAAAGTAGTGTGTGAGGGCGGCCGCCGCCTCCCGCACCACTAGACAAGTGGGCCTCTACAGCCCGCAGGATTAGCGCCGCATTCACGGCCGGGGCCATCCTCATTGTGGCCCGAGTCACCAAGTTAATTATTTAGCGGTGCGGCCACACGGGGGAACAGAGGGCAACACGGCGGCGCCGGTGTACGAGCGGCAGTAACTCAGCGGCCACAAAGGTACAGCGCAGCGGCCTGGCGTAATCTAGCCAGCCATTGAGGAGGATCGGGCACCCGCCGGAGACGCCACAAAGCAACAATGGCGCCAGGAGATGCTGGCCCCTCACACCCCCGCCGCCCGACCATACTTAAGCACCGCCCACGATCGTCCACAAGTCACGAGACCGACGACTCTGTGACACAAAATGGAATTAATCTTTAGGTCGGCCCAGATACCCCGCCGCTACACGGGCACGGAGAGACGCTGGGCTCCGGCAGGTACTCCTACCACGCGACCCTCGCCTCGACAGTCAGCCAGTCACGGCACCCGACCCACACCCCACTGACAACAGTCAGCCAGTCACGGCACCCGACCCACACCCCACTGACAACATTTACTGGACACACGTTAAAGATAGATAAACTTTACCATAGTGCTGGAGGAACGCTCCGATGCAACCCTGGAACCGTGGGGCCCGGGCTTTCCCTAGCTTCTCAGGTCACGAAATCGGGCGGGATGTCACGGACCACTGGTAGGTCTGAGATGAACAGCATTCGTCCCCTCGTGGTCCAATGGTAGCATACTGGCCTGGCATGCGGTACGACCGGGGTTCGAATCCTTGGCGTCCAGAGGTAAATCGTTATTATTTGCTTATTCTTTTTTTTTTTCATACTTAATCGCCGTTTCCCGTGTAATGCACCGAAACCACAGCTCCCTATCCACAACCAGGCCCCACACACCTTTCCATGGTTTCCCCCGGACGTTTCATATGTCCTTGTGCAATCCATCGACAGCACGTCAATATATAATATATATATATATATATATATATATATCAAAATCCTTTCCTAGTACGTCAATCGCAAGAGGATCGTTACCAGCGTTACAGGATGGGGTGCCACTGGGACCAGGATGAACCTGACTACTTGACGACGTCGGCCCCACCCGGACCAAGACCACCACATGTCTATATTTGTGGCCACCATGTTGCCCGCCGGCATCATGATCCTGCCGCAGTACTTCATATGGTGATGGGCCAATAGTCATCAATACCATTTAAGAGACATCAGCACTACATGGATCATCAATATCACATCAACACCACGCGGGTCATCAACACCTTCCTAGTCAACAGCAGTACTAGTCATCACAAGTAGTAATCAATACCACTGGTCATCAGCATCGCACCAGTCATCGCCATTAGTCATCAGAAAGTTAGTCATCAACACCACTGGTCATCAGCAAAATTGTCATCAAAACCACCCTAATCAAAACTACTTTTTAGCAACATTAGTCATCCACACCCCCAGTCACCAAATCCACTAGTCATCAATACCACACGAATCACTTACGCCATCTGTCATCAGAACCATTAATCATCAGCACCACAACAGTCATCCAAACAACCAGTCAACACCATTAGTCCCCAGCACTGCTGGTCATCGACACCTCACGAATCATCAACACCACATGTGTCATGAAGACCACCAGCCATCAATACCAAACCCGTCATCACCATCACCTGAGTCAACCACAAACCAGCCATCAACACCATTAACTACCATCATTACTCGTCATGAGCACCAAAAAAGACATCAACACCACAAGTACCATCAATCATCATAACAATAGTCATCAATACAACATGAGTCATTCACATGACCAGATATCATAACCATTAACCATTAACACAAGTAGTCAACAACACCACACAGGTCATCAACACCATTAGACATCATCAGCGCCCCCCCTAGTCATCAATACCATTAGTCACCAACATCATTTGCTATCAACACCATCAGTCATCGCTACTAGTCAAACACCATCAGAATCACCAATACCACACGTCATCTATGCCACCTGTCATCAACACCACCACCAATAGAGAGAACTGGTCGTCAGAACCACAAGTCAGGCATCAACACTAATTATAAGCTGCGCAAGTTATCAACACAACTTTAGTCATGAACACCACTGGTCATCAAAATTATTAGATTAATCCAAAATAGTCATCACCACCGCTGGGGTGATCAACACCACAGAAATAATCAACAACAATCACCAATCCCACAGGGAATTATCACTAGTCATCGACACCACAAGTGCTGAACACCATCAATACCCCTTGAAAGATCAGCACTACTATATTCATCAACATCATTCATGTGAACACCACATAGAGAAATCAACTCCACAAGAAGCATCAACTCCACAAGAAGCATCAACTCCACAAGAAGCATCAACACCACCAGAGCCATCAACACTTATACATTCAACATATGTCACCAACACCACCAGAAACATCAACATAAATAGTCATCAACACGAGTCAACAGTACCAACTGAGTAATCAACACCCTATGATCATGAACACTACTCGCTAGCCCTTTTGATCAACACCACCTGGATCATCAACATCAGTGGGGTCGAAGACCACTAATCATCATATCACTGGTGTATAATACCAGTCATCAACACCACTAATTATCATTACCACGAGAGTCAACACCAGTAATCGCTCAAACTATAAGCGTCGTCAACACCACTCGTCATATCCCCGCTGGAGTTATCATCATCAATAATCATCAATATTACTATAATCAAGAACACTAGAATCAACAGCACCACTGTCAGCAACACCATCAGTCATCATTACCACTAGTCATCACCACTAGAGTCAACACCTCTAAAGTCATCAACACCAATGTGATACCCCATCTGACTATCTTACAATCAAATTCATACCAGTTGGCTAAACTTTGTAATTTCACTGACAACACACACACACACACACACAATACTATATGAATATGTTTGCAGATGATGCCAAGGTCATGAGGGGAAGTGAAAAGCGAAGAAGACTGCATCAACTTACAAGGGGACCAAGACAAGACTCCAGAGTTGGTCTGACAGATGGGTATGATTGATGAAACTCTATCCGAGTAAAGATAAACTAATGATGATGAGACACACAGCAAGAAGACCTCAATATGAATATCATCTTGCACGAAATAAACTGCATCAACCTAACTGTGAGAGGGACTTGGGAGATGATATCGTTCCCAACCTGTCGCCGAAGTCCCACATTCAGAGAAGAGGAAGCTTAGGGACTAACTGCATCTTGGCAAGTATTGGAAGAACGGCTACATAAGACCTGTACAACCTGCAGCAGTGGTCATAAGACCTATAGGAAAAGCAGAAGTGGCCAGAGAAGACCCATATAACAAGCAGCACTGGTCAGGACAACAAATGATTATACTTAAGCCAAACAAGTGAGAGATAATGAAGGTGTAAAGGGTGGGAAGAGACCCCAAGGTGACTTTATCACACTGGGGGAAACAGGTTACATGGACCAACCTACGGCAGGGAGGGAGGGAAGGACATTAGAGTCGACGTTATCCTTAACTCGCCATCGCGTCGCACCAGGAGGGAGTGCTCCGAGAAAAGAGAAAAAAACTACATCGTAGTCATTGCCATAACCGTCCTCCAGTACATGGCCAAGATGTCAAAGATATGTATGACGTATGGTTGACCAAAAGCAGACTATGCGCGTCAGCAGCTTGGCCGCCTCGAGCAAGGCACCACACACAACTGCGAGAGGAGGATGTCCAGGATTACGAGATGTGGACGGATAGTGTAAAGGTGTTGGACAAGATCGTTTGCTGTGGAAACCAAGCTGGCTGTTAAACATCATTTCATGATTAGAAACTTTATAATACAATTCTTTCCATCACTTTACGTAAAACTGACGAGAAGTTAACTGGAAGCTAATTCAAAGGCTTACTTCATATGTCTTTTCCTAACAGGGGCAATTTAAAAGCTTATTTCTTATCTTTCTTAAATAATAAGGGAGACATCTGCCAATTTCCAGTCTCTCGGTACCTTGCCTCCCTACAGTGATTTGTTAAATATTCTGGTTATGGGGAAAACCAACTGCCGTCTGACGTTCTCCAAGAATCTTGGGTCTTGCTTATCAGGGCCAGTATCTCCCCTAATATCTTGCTTCTCTCTGGGACACAGATGTCTAATGATGTTCTCCCTAGCCCTTTTTTCATATCCAACAATAATCTCCACTCACGATTCCGGTTCAAAGATGCTCTAAGAACTTTAGTATATCATAATACTTAATTTCCGTTGCTAAAAAATTTTCGTTACGGCTCCCGAAACATTTTTGAAGTTGAGATATGCATGATTCTTCCGCAACTGTACATAGAGAACTGAAGGATTTGTTTAGTACGAAGGCCATTGCCTTGACACCATCGGTTCCTTTAACCATGTTCGGGTATCAGTGGTCCTGCCGTAGGGTTTACGTTCTTTCATTGTCTTACAAACTTGAAGACTCGTGAGGATTAGCAGCCAAGAGAGGGACCTCCGGAGCACAGGACCTGAGCCCGGCCAAGCAGATGGGAGAAACAACTCCTGGTGGGGCTCGCAGTACTGGTGCTGCCCTTCCCTCATCCCGCAGCCGCGCCAGTCCTTATCACCTCCTCCCACACCTTCCCCTTGCTACCTCCTCCCACCCCCCCTCCCTCTCTGATCCGCCCAGCTCTGAGGTTAACAGATGAGATACTTTAACAGTAGCAGGAGTGGCTGTCGTCCTGTCGTGTACATATGTCGTGAGGCACTTAGTATTGTGTCCGCGTGTTGTGGGGTTGTCAGTGTCAGCTGGTGTGTTGTGAGGCCGTCCGTGTTGTGTCTGGGCGTCGTGAGGCCGTCCGTGTAGTGCGGTCGTCACTGCTGCGCCTGGGCGTCGCGAGTGGCCAATGTTGTTTTTTGGGTGTCGTGGGATCGTCAGTGTTGTGTATGGGTGCCGTGGGGTCGTCAGTTTTGTCTTTTGGTGTAGCGTAGGCATTAGAAATCGTCCAGGTAACAACACATTACAGAGAAGTAATAGAGCCCTCTGTCCACTTCACCAGTTTTTACCAGTGTACGTTTCCGTAGCGTGTGTGTGTGTGTGTGTGTGTGTGTGTATTCCGTCAGCCTACGCGCCCTCAGAATTACGTTACAGTGATCTAACAACTTAGAAAAGCTATATGTTCTCGCCCCGAGGCCGTGTTGCCCTGGGTTGTGTGTCCTGTTAAAATTTGATGCAGCCAGTCAATTCACTCCTCAGGAATTAACAGATTTTAATGATGTATAATCTAATATTATCAGTCGGTGGTTTATGCTGTATCTTTAACTGCTATGCTTCCATCTTTACGAAATGGGTCATCGTGAATCGGGTTTATGCTTTCTGGACGACAGGTGAGTCCAAACTCTCCCTCCAATCAAGAGGACGGACGGATCGTGGTCATGCTGGGGAGGGTGTGGTGTTCTGAGCTTACTTGAAAGATCATGAAACACAGAGGGAACCAGTGTTTCGGAAGAGGCCAACGAGGCACCTTAATCTTCAACAGCCTAAGGTAAGGTAATGCTCACTGAACACTGTCTCAGTTTCCTTCATATTTCGCTCATCATCTCACCATCATCAGTGTATGTGTCTTCTACCTACCGAGCAACCAGAACAGGAAGTCCTGGATCTGAGCTTCGTATGTGA
Source organism: Panulirus argus (assembly GCA_038088735.1). Classification (NCBI taxonomy): domain Eukaryota; kingdom Metazoa; phylum Arthropoda; class Malacostraca; order Decapoda; family Palinuridae; genus Panulirus; species Panulirus argus. Next base: position 10,422 of record JAYMFT010421167.1, read on the forward strand.
ACACAAGAGCTGTGAACGCTTTCCCGTCTCCCTGGTGTGTCTCTACTCCTCTTCCTGCTTTCTAACAAGATTACAGATTTACGGCCAGTTTCTCCCACCTTTACCGTAGCGTCTTTTCTTTTCCTTCTGCCCAAGACCTGCGGCCGTTCAAAACTCTCCTTTGTCTATTGCAGCGGCTTCCAAACTTAAAACGGCGCCGACTCCCTTCAACTTACCTAAGTCGCAATGATTATTTTCGCAACTGATCAGCAAAGTTAATATCTTCTTTATGGCTGACGTGTAACCACCTCTTGGCCTGTATTATCTGTGGGCAAATGTCATCTGTGATGTGCAATGTCTGAAGATCACAGTGATAGGCTAGTTAGGCTAACGTCCTCACCAACTCCTCTGCTTCTTCCTTCGTTAATGTACGCCTCTCCCGCCATGAGGCCGCGCCCCGAGCCAACGGTACGCACCTCTCCCCCAAATGAGGCCCGGCCCCCACCACAGTTTGGAAACCAGAGGTCAAAGTAGCTCTCACTTTTGTTGGATCCGAATTCATTTCTTTCTCACTGGTCTGTGTCTAGTGCACGTTTCAGGCTTCTCTTTCGTCTGGTCTAATTTCTTCAGATATTCTTTCATTGTTTTGCCTCCGAGGTGTTCCGAGAGACTTGTAAATAGTTTGTTGTTTGTAGATGAAATGAAAGTTGGTGAACACTCCCCGTGATAACGCATGCTGTGGGGTACCGGTCTATCCACGCTTGGCTGTGCCTCAAAAGATGACAGAGCGCAGAGTTCACCTCAGATTAAGGAGTAGGTCTACCTATTTGCGAATATCATACTCAAAAGAATCTGTCCCATGTAATTAGTTCTGTTTCCTTCTGTGTATGGACAAGCCTGTTACTCTACCCAGAAAAGCCCCTTATGGGTAAATGTTTGTCTCTACTGCTACAGGAGGGGTTTCCAGATAAGACGGTGTTTCTAAACCATTCCCGTCTGTCATGTGTTTGGTCTAAAGCTACAAGTTCAAATACGACTGCCACTCGCGCCTCGTGGCAAAATCTAATAATCTTAATTCTTTTGTACATTACCCTGGCCTCGCATCCGGTGGCTCCCTGATTACAGAGAGCTCGGCCAAATAAGGGAGGTCAGGGAGAGCCCAACCAAGGAACACAGGTCATGGAGGGTCTGGCCAAGAAACACGGGTCATGGAGGGCCGAGACAAGGAACACAGGTCATGAAGGATTCACCCAAGGAACACAGGTCATGGAGGACCCAGTCAAGGAACAAAGGTCATCGAGGATTCAACAGGAGGACAGTTCACTGGGAACTAAACAGACTGACACAGATGGAGGGCTTTGTGAGGTGAATCTGAATGGAGGGCTTGGCTGGGCAGCTCTGCAGGTGTGTGTGTGTGTGTGTGTGTGTGTGTGTGTGTGTGTGTGTGTGTGTGTGTGCGTGTGTGTGTGGAAACGTAAATGGAAAGGCAAAGCAAAGGCCTTCGACAGGAGACCTAAACTGATGGCCTGGATGGGAGACCTAGATGCAGGACATGATCGGAAGGCCTAGATGGAGGACCTAGATGTCAAGCCTGGAGAGAGGCTGTCAGGTCAAGGCGGGACGGGGCGGGGCTAGCCGGGGCCGGGGTGGGTCGGGGCGGGGTGGAAGAGCTCCTCCCAAAGCCCGTCGGCGCACATCATCCGCCTCGCCTCCGCTCAGCTGTTCCGGTAAACAAATAACAGCTGACGACCATCATACGTGTTCACCCGCCGCTGTGTGACGCCCTAACAGCTGCCCACCGTCACTAGGACCGTAACTTTCAGTATGTGACGCAATGCAGGCGTCACCGTCAACAGGACTACTGTAACAACCGGTATGTGACTCCTCAAGTAGCTGTCATCGTCACCAGAACAGCAACCGGTGTGACGCTAGGGCATCCGTCATTGTCACTGTAACCTTAACAACCGGTGTGACGCCCCGGCAGCCGCCTACCGTTCCCAGAACCGTAACAAGCGTCCCCAGCAGCCATCATCGTCATGATAGTCAATGTGAGACCCCCCCCCCGGCACCATCAGAACAACGTTACCAACTACTGTTTGACTCCCTGCCAGCCGCCATCGTCACCAGAAGCATACCTATCACGGTGTGACGCCCTAGCAGGCGCCAATGTGACGACCCAGCAGACGTCATCGTTATTAGAGCCGTAACATCCGCTGTGTCGCCCCAGAAATCGTAACCATCACTAGGTCCGTAATGGCTGATGCGTGACACCCCAGCGGCCGTCACCGTCACTATAACAGTAACAACTATTGTGTGACGCCCGACAACCATTACTTAATCATTAACGCATGGCCAACAATCATCGTCACCACAGCACTACTCTCCCAGTGTGACGCCTCGATACCTGCCATCGTCACAAGGCCTCACCAGCCAACGCGTGACGCTCTTCGATGCATTATTATCAGCAGGACTTCACCATTATGAGGCATCAATCAACCAAAGTGTGACGGCTGGGAAACCATGATCAATGTGTTACGTCTACGAAGCCGTCACTATTATAGTCGTCATCAGGCGTCACAGTCACATCCAACAGGCCATCACCGACCACCACGTGACGCTCAGCCAACCACCATCACCGTCAAAATCCGCTGTGTGACGGTCAGCTAGCCATCATTATCGCCACCAGCCGCTGTGTGACGATCGGTCAGCCATCACCACCGCCACCACCAGCCGTGTGACGGTCGGGCAGTGGTCACTAGGTCGTCAAGGCATCATGCGGGGGAGGAACCTGTCGAAGGCTATGCTGGTGAGTCACCCCGGGAGGCGTAGCCTGCCTCCTCCTGCTGCCCACGGCCCTTCTGCTGCCCCCGCCCCTCCTGCTGCCCACGGCCCTCCTGGTGCCCTCGCTCCTCCTGCTGCCCAAGGCCCTTCTGCTGCCCTCGCCCCTCCTGCTGTCCCCATCTCTCCTGCTGCCCCTGCACCTCCTGCCGTCCCCGCCCCTCCTGCTGCACCTGGGCCGTACTACTCACCCTTTATAACGCCCTGGTCAGACCTTCCCTGGAGTACGCTGTTCACTTCTGGTCACCTACCTGGTCAAAGAAGAAGAAAACTAGAACGAATCCAAAGAAGTGTTACCATACTAAATCCCATCACTAAGGAATCTGCTTACAAGGAAAGATTAAAACCTTACAACTGTTCCTTCAAAAAAGAAAAAAAAAATGTAAATTCCGTGGAAAGCTCACGGAAGTTTTCAAAATATCAAAGAATTTCAACTACAAAGAAAACTTTTTTCACTTTAAGACTGAGAGTCAACAACTAGAAACAATATCAAAAAGATACAAGGATGAGCATCTGTGGTGTAATGCTTTGTATTGCTGAGGATGATCCGAAGCACGGCCTCGAATCCAGGGTGCGGCACTCGACCCACGCTAACCCCAGCTGTTAACCATCCCGCCCCCTCCCCTGGAATATCTAGTTGGCCCCTACAAACCCTCCAGAACAGTAGAAAAAACTATAGTACCACATTCACCCTGTGTATAGAATGGGGATTATTACAAGGTATCGCAGTGCTGTGTTTTCCTCTCAGCTGTCTCAGACTCAGAGTCGGCAGGGAAAAACATGCGTATTTATGGGTTATTTAAACTTTGATCCCCCCAAAAAAAATTTTTTACAAGACCTATACTAAAAGTAAATCTATAAATGAATATATAAAAAAAAAATAAATCGGTGTCTGACCTCATATAACCGAGGTATTATGATCATGAAATAGAACTAAACCTTGACTGCTGGAAGAAGAAGAAGAAGAAGAAACTTTCCAGAACCAATGTCTTCCTTCGGGAAGTATGATAACAAGAGGAAAAGAAGAAACTTTGACATGTAATAAAATATATGCACACAATGATTAGCCAGTCGTACAAATGTGATTATGTTTGGATATCCAACATGCTCTCCTACACTAGATTATAACGTCTGCACATCACACAAGTTCCCCTACAATTGGTTGTGATGTCTGGATATCGCACAAGCTCTCCTGCACTTGGTTATAATGTCGAGTGTGTAAAGGATCACGAAGTCGTCACTCACGCAGGTCGTGTGTGTTCTGAGTTGACCGGTCTGGCCATATAACAAGAGGCAAAAAGCTTGCAGAAGGAAAATGAGGGCGAGGAACTACCTACGACGAAGTAATGCCAACTGGCAGAGCTAGCGGGAAGCGCTCGATTCAAGTCTTGCTTTGCTGACCATACAGTTTCTCTCCGTCGCCATCGCTCCAATCCCCAGCCTAATAATATGTAAAAGTTTTGCGTCCGATGGGCCCATGCTGATACTGCAGATTCAGTAGACCCTCAGCGGCTTGGAAACATTTATCTTCCTCTACTACTCGCTGTCAGCCTCCTAGACTTCATTTACCACAACTTGGAGAAGCGCAAGACCTTGATGGCGCTCACCTTCGTGGACTTCACTACGGCTTTCGACTTCGTAAACCAAAACCTTGTCATAAAAAAGCCGTCGGCCTGGGCCTACGGGGGTGTCTCGTCTCGATGATAGCGGACTTCCTGATTAGGTAACACCAAGCCGTCCGCTTTACGGGAGCCACCTCGACCTTACCACCCCTACCATGCGGTGTACTACTAGGCACCAAGATGGGGCCACTCTGCCTCTTCATCCTTGTCAATGACGCCCTGAGGGACACAAACCACCGCTGGAAGTATGTAGGCGACTCCACCTTTGGCATCAGAATCAACAACAACTCTCCTGACTCCAGAGCCCTTCAGCAAATCGTCATCAACCTTCAGGAGTGGAGTACAGCCAACGATGTCACCATCAACCACACCAAGACTGTGATGATGCACATCAACCTGGGTGCACACAACATCCTTCCCCCCTGACATCACACTAGGAAATGATGTCTCTGGATAGTCAGAGACTTCAAACTTATTGATGTCACTATAAATGACGGTTTAAACTGGAAGAGTCATGTCAGCACTACCATCAAATCTTCCTCATACCGTCTGTACCTTCTCCGCCGACTGAAAGCCTTAGGCCTTTCGCCATTTGAGCTTATGAATGTCTGTACCATCTTCATTCAACCTAAGCTCAACCACACCTCCCCAGCCTGGTCCTCCTTACTAACAGCCACAAAGAAGGACCAGCTGGAAAGAGTGCAGAGAAGGGCATGCATAATCATCCCATGGTCCCATCTCACACCACCTACCAAGACGCCCTCATCTTGCTGAACCTGCTCACGCCCTATGACCAACACCGGCAGCTCACGCGGCAGTCTGGCAATAAACTGTTGACACACCCTTCTTCCGTCACTAAGACACCTCAATTCTCCTTTACCTAGGCTAAGTGGTGTCAAATACTGTATTACTGTAACTATTCATGACTTAATGTTCAACTGAGTGTATAATGTATAAATCATAGTATCTAATCTGCACATATTCCTTAATATCTGCTACCCCGACCATGTATAAGTGTACCACACTCATGTTCTTAACCAAAGCGAGGAAATACCAGGCCCACCTTGACCTCAGGCTCTTTTATGATTAGTTTACTTACTATTATGACTTCCCAGTTCTGTAATATTCTCAGCCGAATGGCTAAGTTCAATAAATTGTTATCTATTTATCTGTTTTATTTACATTACAGAAATGTCAACCATGGGTTCGCCTGGAACGATATTGAACCGTCCTTTCTTTTATAAACTGTTCCATGTTATGTTTCACGTTTCGTTCGGTAACGCATTGAAAAGTGTTTCCGTCTTGCTCCCCAGACTCCGGTACATATCTGTTTGTGAACTATGGTGCCATTGTGGACTTTGTACCTTCAAATTGTTCTCATGCGTTTCCCATCGTCTGTCTAAGACATGGATCCACGTTCGTGTTCTTCCAACCTCTCGTGGTACTTCAAATGGTCCATTCCCTCGACTCTGCACGCGAAGTGCTTCTGAATTGCTGGCTGACCAAACGACACGGTAGTGCTCAACGCTTTGCTTCTGGTGTTTACAGTGAACGTTTTCATCGTTAATTATATCTAATCTCTTGCGGTGAAAGTTCCCATTATCACACCACTCATAACCTAGCTCGATAAAGCTATCTTACCATCTTGCTCTTTGTTTTCTAGTTTTTCATTTATGATGATCTGGAGAGAGAGAGAGAGAGAGAGAGAGAGAGAGAGAGAGAGAGAGAGAGAGAGAGAGAGAGAGAGAGAAAAGATCACAACACGGCGTGTTGCACTAGAGTATGTGTAACGTTGTGTTGTATTATGAGGTCAGTGGCGTCAGGTGGACACGCAGCTGAGGGCCGGTAACTCGGGAGGACCTCCTGGTACACTGTGGCGCCCCTTGCTGGTTGCCATCGCCTTCATCACGTACCATGACGATTTCGTCCGCTTGGCCAAAGTTCAAACTGACTTTTATCCGCTGCTGATACAATCTACACCTCCTGCAGAAGCGGAGAGACGCTTTCTCCATCAGTCAATAGTTATGACTGCCAGTACAGAGCCTTACGGTGCATGATAATGAGAGGCAGGTGAGTGTACAAGATGCAGATGTGATAGTAAATGATCCGACACGAAAACTCTCTGAACAACGAGACTGCTGAGATATGTTTGGAAGACAGTTTACCGTTTAACGTCAGAGACTTCAGTACCCCAACAGGATGTCTCGTTAGACCTGGTTAGGTAACTGTTCTGCAGGACAACTACCTACAACCCTCTGGTGTGTGCCACAGATAAGTCTTCACTAATTCTATGCCACAAGAGTCATTAAGCAGCAGCCATGTTAGGAAAAAATAATAATTCATGCTTAATGTTGTCTTTATCATTCTGTCTAACTATTCGTTGACCGCACTCATCATTTGCTTCAGATAAACGATAATGTAAATGTTACAGGTATCAGGAGGCGCAATTATATACAACCTTAAGACACTCAGACGTCACACTTATCTCATACTATAAGGGAAAAAAATAGCTGACTTCATAAGAGTATTCCATAAATCATTCAAATACACACACACACACACACACACATATATATATATATATATATATATTTTTTTTTTTTATTTATTTTTTTTTCATACATATTCGCTGTTTCCCGCGTAGCGAGGTAGCGTTAAGAACAGAGGATTGAGCCTTAGAGGAAAAATCCTCACTTGGCCTCTTTCTCTGTTCCTTCTTTTGGAAAAGTGAAAACAGGAGGGGAGGATTTCCAGCCCCCCGCTCCCTCCCCTTTTAGTCG
>JAYMFT010421178.1:0-17639 GCA_038088735.1 Panulirus argus
ACCTCTAAAACTATATATATATATATATATATATATATATATATATATATATATATATATATAATGTAGGAGTTACTCTTCAGATTGTCGTTGGTAAGGAAGTCTTAAAAACCTTCAATATCTAGAATCATTTTGTCAATACTCGACAATTTTCCATGTAAAACATCGTCTGGGTAGGCTTCAGAATACATGATTCCATTTTTTCTATTTTCACGAATTCTGGACAATTCTTCTCCCTCCATTTTATGTTCCCGAGTGGTTGTAATCTGGTAAGAATGTCGGGTGTCTCTCGTGTGCAACACTAGGAAACACCCGCCCCCAGAATGACTCCCAAGTTTTTTCCTTTATACCTAATTTCTTTTTTGATTTTTGATTTAAACCTCATGCAGGTCTATGTACACAGTAAAGAGAAATGATTCTCTGTAATAAAGTTTGACTTCTAATTCAGCCCCATTGATGTAGTTTCGTTAGAAAATCTGATAAATACCCGGTTTGGTTAGAGTATATAAAAAGATTTGGACATGGGTCGGTGACAACACGGGTGACGCCATCACTGCGCCTCCCGCCCCCGGACAGGCGCGCTCATTGGTTCCCTCCTCCACCCTACAATATGGCGGCTGCTGCATTACGGGTCTTGTTACGCTTGGTGGAACACCTCAGTCTGTTTGACAAGTAATTATTGTTGCCTTAGCTGATTTTCTTTTATGCGTTACCTTCTGTTGGTTTGTGGAAGTTGCTAAGATAAATCAAGCTTTTTTTTTTTTCAAAAATATGTTGAAGCTGTTTCCATACTTGCCTGTACTTTATCCACTCACTATAGGACGATGTTACGGCCCTTGAGCACAGCCTTACGACCTTTGAGCACGACGATGTAACCCTTGGATGTGATGGCATGAGCCTTTAAGGGTTAGGTTAAAGGCCTGGCCTGTATAAGCACGGTTGTGCTGAAAGATCGTACCGTCGTGCTGAAGGAGTTAGAGCCACTTTCATTTTCCTCTCAGCGTTACTTAAAAGTTACAGATCATCAAACTAGATTTATTGTTACACTGGCTTGTGTAATTATACGCTGTGCTCCTTCAAGGTCCGTTCCATAAATTCATGATGATAATAATTTTGGGGAATTACAAGATGCAGTACTGCTGGCGGTTGCGGTAATCAAAGTTTTCGTTGAACAGTTAAGAATTGTGGTGGTAGGAAAAAAAATAGAGGCGAGTAATTGGCTTTACGATTGTTCTATCGAAAATTGTGTTTTGGCTGAAGAGATAAATTGGCAAGGATTTTTCGGAAGAAAACGGGATTCAGTCGAATTCCTAATTAAATGATGTTCATATGTTTGTTTATTTGCAGTATATTTTTAAGAATAATGTTTACAGTTATTTCATGGTTTGAAAAATTTAATTTTTTGATAATTTTGGACATTTTAGTTTTGAAAGTTGTAAATTTAATGTTTCATAATTCAAACCTGTTGGAAAAATAGGACGCACAGAAAGTTGGGTCTTGGATCTCGTAATGATTGAACCTATATTAAACTGTACGTCCTTAGATAACTTAAACCTCACGTTAAACCACAGCTTGTGCCGCAGCTTGAAGGGACTTGCAACATAAGCTTTGTGGTTTCTGTGACCTCTTGAACACGGCGGTACGACATGAGCACGACGGTACGACTCTCGAGAACGACGGTACGACCCTTGAGCACCGTTGTACAAACATTGAGCACGACGGTACGACCTTGGAGCCCAGCGTTACGACCCTTGAGCACGGCGCTACGACCCTCCGTTGCGATGGCCTGGCCTTTGACCCGACCCAGGCCGTCGTACCCGAGGGTCGTACTTCAGGGTTGGTGCCCAACGGGCTAACGGAGGTAATTACGGGTTGTGTTACCAGGAGCTTAGCCGAGCTTAGCTTAGAGATAGTGATGTTTTGTTTAACAGAGAGAGAGAGAGAGAGAGGCTGGGAGCGTATGTGGGTAAGGTCGCACATCGTGGACTGTACCTAAGGCATATTCAGGCAGGTAAACTTCATACGACTTTAGCGGATGACCTTTTTACCTATGACCTCTCTCACACTCTCACAGCAACACACTCGCACTCTCACATACGCTCTCACACTCAAGCAGAAAGCTTTTACCGCTCGCACCAAGTCACAGTCACTCACTAAGACACTCACCTACGCTCACTCTCACCAACACACACTCTCACTAAGACTCTCACTAATAAACTCACACCGAGACACAGGCTCAAAAACGCTCACCAAGACACACTCACTCTCACTTAGGCGGTGTTACCAAGACACACTCTCACAAACACACTCACCAAAATAAGCTCTAAAAATACGCTTCCTATAAAATGTTAACATAAAATATTTCACCAAGATGCCCACGCTCACACCAGGAAGCAAGACGTTCTGGGGGTCACCAAAACACTCTCACCAGGACACACTCACCCATTGTCTCGCTCCACAAGACAAACACACAGGAAAGAGCGACACTCTCACAGACCAGCAGCGCTCCCTCTCTCCCATGGCCTCTCACCCATGAGCCCCTCTCACGCTCTCCTCGCCATAACCCCTTGACTAAGATGACTCGAGTCGTGCTGAAGATTTGTCTTCGTGTGTGGGTTTAAGGTGTCGTACTCAGGGGGTCGTCTTACTTTATGGGATCGAGTCGTCATACTGAAGGGGTTAAGTCGTCGTTCTCAGGGGGTAAGCTCTCTCTTTGTAAATTTAGCTGTTTGATGTTGAATATTATTTACATTTCCCCCCTGCATATGCCAGACGCCAAATGTCATCCATATTGGAAAGAATATAGTCAAAATATTAGCCATTTTGGACTGAATATAGCCAAAGGTCTGGCCTTTGTTAGCAATAGTGGACAGAATATAGCCAAAGTTCAGCCGTAGTGGTCAAAATATAACCAAATGTCAGCCAAAGTGGACAGAATGTAGCCAAATGTTAACCACAGAGGACAGATTATAGCCAAATGTTAACCACAGGGGACAGAATATAGCCAGATGTTAACCACAGAGGACAAAATATACCCACATGTTCGCCATAGCTGAAAGAGTATAGCCAAATGTTAGCCATAGAGGGCAGAGTATAGTCAAAAGCCAGCCATAGTGGACGGAATATAGCCAAATGTTAACAACAAAGGAGAGAATATATCCAAACTTAACTATATCTCGGAATGCCTTCGTCAGACATTTTGCGGAACCCTTTCTTGTGTCTCTGAAATTTTAAGTAGAAAGATTTTGAATGGTAGGGAAAAAATAATCGTGAATTTTGAGACCTGTTCTATAAGTGCACCCACCAGCTGACTGTCAAGCAAGGGTATGTGATCCACAGGAAGGGAGAGTTGAAGTAGGAAAGTAGAACTGAATCTTATCTTGAGGTACGTTTAGGGATTCATCCTTAGGGGAGTTGGGGAACTGGTCGGTGGTTTGTGAGTTCCTGTGAGCACGATCAGAATTGAGGGAATAAGGGGCACAGTAACCGAAGTATTAAGTAATTTCCTCGAGGTTTGATTCGTGTAAAGTACAGACTTTGGAAGTCCTGATCGATATATATAGCATTAGGTACCTAGATTGTCAGATGACCACTTCTAGTATGCAGTTCTCGAAGGAATTCTAAGCAAAAAGTATTTTAGTGTTCATCAGAAGGTTTCTCAAGACATTATATTGATAGAGTAATTTATACATTTCAACGTACAGCTTCCGTCCAAAGAATATAAGATGTTGTCAGGAGAATGTTGTGGAGTTTGAATACCCGAAGTGTATGCTGAGCCTTGCCTATACTTGCCGAGGTATATTTCATATAAAGGATTTTTAGAGTACTTTCCACCAGATATTTTTTTTGGGGGGGTATTTCTTTCTGAACACAGATTCAAGATATTTTGAATCGATATTGCAAATGAAACCCTTAAGCACGACGGTACGACCCTTGAGCACGACGGTACGGCCTTTGAGCACGACGACACGGCACTTGAGCACGACGGTACGGCCTTCGAGCACGTCGGACCGATCCTTGGGTATAATGGCTTTGGCCTTTGACCAGACCTTTAAATGGTCGGCCAAAAAATCACACCATTATACTCAAAGGGTGTGAGCCTCGTATTGAAGGAGGTTCAGTAATATCATCCCTTGGAAACCAGTTACTTCAGAATGCGAAAGTTTAAATTCCAATCCTTCCCAGTTAACAGGAAGTTGTTTTAGGTCATCAGACAAACAGGTCTGGGATCATCACGCCTTTGACATGTGAGGAACATCATCAGGGCGGACGGCTGGGTTCCCCGGAGGGTGGTGGATGACCCGTGCAGTACGTCTGGCAGCGGGGCTGGGAGGCCGGCCGCCGCTGGCCACGCTGCCGTCGCTTGTTGCCAGGCCCCGCCCCGCCCAACCCTGCAAGACCCGAAGTGTGGAAATACTCTCCGCTTACGGTCAACCCGGAAATATGATTTTGCTTGGCGAGGGAGAGTTTGGCAATAGAGAATAAAGTAGTTCATTTTTTTCTGGTTATTGAGGTTCACGAAGGAATAGTTTCGTATTGGGGGAAAAGAATATCTTTCCTGATTGTGAATTAGGTGGCGGTGTATGTAAAGTGCACCACGATTCGAACCCCGGTACGTGGTTGGTTAGTGTAGCTCTCTCCGTGGATGATGGAGTTTTTGGTCGTATTTATTTGACATAAAAGGTCTGTGCTTTGACTATCGGCTGTCGGTAGTATATTTATTAGAGGATTCTCTCATGTTCTGTCCTCAAACTCTGAACTGATCCTTACGAAAGCTGCAAATACCATCAACTTTACCCAGGGGTTACTTTGCTATAGCCGGTGATCGAAGGGCCAGATCCTGTAGTTCCTGGATTGGCCATATTTGAGGACCAGTATCTGGGTGGCGGGTGGAGTCAACTTTCACACAGTAGCGACCTGGGACCGAGAGGGGGCGATGGACGGTGCCAGCTGCTAACCTTTCTGAGAGAATGAATCCATCGCTACTGGCTGGCAGGCCCGCTTGCTCCCTTGACGTGAGAGGAACCATTTCTCTCTAATTTAGGGAGGAGGAAGAGGGAGGATTGTCATGGGTTTGGGTGAAGGCTTAGGAAACATAAAGAATATTGGCTCGTTGGAGATTGGTTTGTGCACAAAGAGCGGTCCAGTAACATAGCTTAGGTTAAATTTTTTTTTTGAGGGTGTTAAGACCTTGCTGATAAAGGTATATGAAGAGGAGGTGGACTATCATGTGTCTGGATGGAGGCTTGGGAAACATAATGGATACTGGGTCGTTAGAGATGGGTTTTTGTACAGGGAGCGGCCCAGTCGGGTCAGGTTAGATGGTGAGCCTTTAGGGCTTTACCGTCGGACGTGTGTGTGTGTGTGTGGTGAGGGAGATTGCAGCAGACGGCTGGGTGGAGGAGGAGCTCTAGCGATGCATGCGTGTGAAAGTCACCCGGACGAAAGACTTCAAGGAAAAAAATCAAATAACAGTGACAGGTTCCGAAGATCAGGTGATACCGCTTCGCGAGGCGTCTTGCTGGAACCTTTCTCAATGGCGTCTGGAACCCAGTGAGGCAACACACACACACACACACACACACACACACAGGTCTCGTTCTTCCACTCACGAGGACGATCCCGTGATGACCTAACTGGACGGGATGACCTCAAGAATGTACCGTGGGAGTCCAGGACGATGGTAAGACATGCAGGGTGTTGATAAGAGATGTGGGAAATGCCTCCCCCATCGCCCCTCCCAGTCGTAGACGTTGAGAAATGGCCTGGGAACATAGTTGAGGTGGGTACACGGTCTTCGTGAGGAGGAGGAGGAGGAGGAAGGGAACTTGCAGTTGATTAGAGGGACGTTTCGACGGAATGTGGTCCTTTTCGAGTGAAGGAATTCACAGGGCATGAATTCGGTGGAGGGTTTCGTTACAGGACACGTAGTGGTGATAGGAGGACACGTAGTGATGATAGGAGGACACGTAGTGGTTATAGGAGGACATTTAGTGATGATTATATTTGGATTATATTTCTTATATTTGGAAGAGTTCCTCTCTCTCTCTCTCTCTCTCTCTCTCTCTCTCTCTCTCTCTCTCTTTCTCTCTCTCTCTCTCTCTCTCTCCCTGGAGGGCAGTGTTGGAGTTCCACACGTTACCCATCAGTGTGGTGGTCTTTCAGAGCCCGATGGGTCCCCGACGTTGTGCAGGACAACCATCCCTGCTGGGTAGTAAGTCCCTCCCTCTAGGTGCTGGCTCTGAGTTCTGCGTGAGACGTGCCACCTCATGGTCTGACACGCACGACTTCATCTGAGGTCTGACACGTGCATCCCCATGGCTTGGAACGTGCGCTGCTCCATGGTTTAACATGTACAATCCCTCAATTTAAGACGTGTCACACTATGGTTTAAGCGAAACCACCCATGGTTTAAGCCGAGCCACCCCAGTGGTTTCGCACATGCCACCCCGTGGTTTAACACGTGCCACCCCATGGTTTAAGCTCAGCCACCCCATGGTTTAACACGGACCACCCGGACAAATTCATCATGTGTCCACAACTTGTGGCCCTAGTTGTCAGTGTCCAGTGCTGGGCTGTCCACACTATCCCAGGTGACGATCCCTATACAATACACAGCATAAGAGTTGTATAGCTTACCCTGCAGTGTTCCTCTCTTCATATACATTCCTCGAATACTGCTTCATTCATCCTGTCTCTCTGAGACTCCTGTTTCATTCATGCAACCTACGGGAGTCCTCCTGCATTCATCCCAACGCCTAGGAATCCTTCCGCATTCCTTCATTCAACCTGTCTCTCTCCAGGAACCCCTCTTCATTCATCCTAACTCACTTGCAATCTTTCTTCATTCTTCCTAACTCCAGTGATCCTTCTTAATTGATTCCCTCCTGTCAAGCAGACATATGAAGAAACTGAGAGCCTGTATCTATTCATGGTGTCCGTGGTTGAATGAAGTTAATGAAGGAAGAGTGATAGAGGTCACGTCAGGAGAAGATTGCCTTATTGATGGAGGAAGGGGAGTAAGGTGGGGGGGGGGGTTAGGAGGGTAGTTTGCAACGGATCACCTCAGGGATGTGACTGGGAGGGGAGGGGAGTCACTGTTTATGTACGGTATGTCATGGGTAACAAAGGCCCGTTATGACGGACAGGAGAGGTCCAGCAGGTAACAGAAGGTCGCGTATGACCAACAGGAGGGCAGTGAGAAAGTTCAACAGTAACAGAAACCACGGATGGCCAACAGTAGCCATGAAAGAGTCCAATAGTAACAGAAACCACGGAAAGCCAACGGGAACCATGAAAAAGTCAAACAGTAACAACAGAAACCTTGCGTTGCTAACAGGAGGATATAAAGAAAAATCAACATTAACGGAAGATTAACCGCACCAGAAACTGTGGGTGTTCCTTGTAGGTCAGAGGTCCCAATCACGGACGGAAGTCTTCATCGAGGCCAAAGGCCGGAGGGAGGCAGAGGAACAGACAAAAGAAAGGTACAAAGACTTAACGTGAAAAAGACTTTTTGTTGAAGACAAAAGATGAAACGCAGAAGGACAGACGGATGTCATGTAAAGGATTGATATTTAATGTCAATCCCGGTAGCTTAGTTTTCATATATATATATATATATATATATATATATATATATATATATATATATTAAGGCTAGAAATCGTGACAGGGAGGGTGTAAAATGGTCCCGGGCATCACTTCAACACTCCCATGTCAGGAGGGCAGTACTTGTAGAAAGCATCATTCGAGATCGAACTGTGAACCATTTAGAGGACCACGGTTTCCGACGAAATCTCTCATGTCTGACAAATGTGCTTCTTGATCTTTTTCGTGGTATAATCAACACGTATGAGGAAAGTAAAGCTGTTGAAGACATCCATCTAGGTTTTCAAAAAGCTTTCGATAAGGTTTCGCATCAAAGATTACAAGCAAAAATTAGGGTACATGGCATTGATGGAAATAGGGTTGTAGTTCGGTGGATGGAAAATTGGTTGACTGGCCTTATACATAAGAGTTTTGATTGACGATCAAGCTTCAGAATGATTAAACGTAACAAGAGTTGTGATTGACGATCAAGCTTCAGAATGATCAGACGTAACAAGTGGAGTGCCACAGGGATCAGTTATGAAACCGGTCCTCTTTTTTATATATATTAATTATTTTTATAATGGGCTGCATTACAAGATATCAAAATTCGCTGATGATACAAAGCTGGGGAAATAAATCGGCAAATGAACTTGAAAGTCTACAGCTTCAAACTGACATAGACAAACTGATTGACTGGTCTCGTAAGTGGCAACTGAAATTTGATATCAGTATGTGCAAAGTTTTACATGTCGGTAGCAAAAACGAAAAGGCCAACTACAAAAAACTGAACAGTAAAAATTGAATGAGGAAAATAACTTAGGGCTTAATATTCTCTGGCGACTTAAGACCAAGTAAGCAGTAAAAATAGCGGACAAAATTCTTGGATTTATAGATAGGGCCTTCGAATTTAAGTCCAGGGAAATCAACCTTACTCTACAATTCATTGGTTCATCCCTATTTTGAATAGTGTGGTCGATTTTGGTCACTCTGCCCAAAATTACAGACATAGAGGGGGTGCAGCGTCAAGCTAGCAAGGTCCTTCCCCCGGCTTAGAAACAAGTACTACGAGAGCAGATTAAACGAATCAATTTAGCTTAGAAGAGAGTAGGCTGAGGTGGTCTAATACAATTATTCAGAATTATCAAAGGCTTTGATGATCTTGATCTATCAAGGTACTTAAAACTTGATTCGTCTGATTTGATTCATCTGATTTCACGTGTAATGGATACAAACGCGAGGGAAAACGTTTTACCTCAGTTGAGGCGAAGTACTCTCTCTTCAACAGGATTGTTAACGTATGGAATTATTTGCCAATTAGAGTGGTTGAAAGCAGTACTATAGATACGTATGAGAATCGACTTTACAAATATTTCGCTGCAATTACACAGTTTAGATTATTTGCGCCTCCTAAAGTCACATTGACAATTGGCAGGTTATTCTCCTTGAATTATCTGTAGCCCTTCTAACTTTTATCACCCTGATCTGTTAGTTTCTGTTCTCTTCCACTATCACAAACAGCTTCGAAAGGACCCAATGGCCTGTTGCTGTTTGAATTCCTTTGAAGTGTTGTGTTTATTTCCCTGGGAGGCCGCTCTCTAAAGTCTACCGACACTGAGGGTGTAAGATGGTTCCGGCCATCACTTCAGCACTCCCTAAGTCAGGAGGGCAGTAAGTACTTCCTTGGACGGCTGCTGGCACCCGAACAAAGAATAGACTCAGATAATGTTTTGCTGAGTGTAATTGTCTTGTGGAGACAATAACAAACGCGGCGGACGCAGACAGCCAGCGGTGATGACATCCGCTAGAGACAATAGCCAGAGTTGATCATTTTTATATTAAGATTAGGGTGGTAGAGGGTCGGGTGTGGCGGTGGTGGTGGTGGTGGTGGAGGGTCGGGTGTGGTAGTGCTTAACGGGGTAAGTGGTGCTTAGTCGTGGAACTTTCGGGAGTGTTTTGTGGTGGTTGGTAGAAGCGATGGAGCGGTGGAGTCGCTTGTGAAAGTGAGGTGACTGGTGGGTCCTTCTGTGTCCCCTGTTGCCTCCCATCGTTTGATGGGTGGGGTAGAGAGGGGGGGAGAGAGAGAGAGAGAGAGAGAGGCAAATGTCGGCATTGGCACGGAGTGTTGGCAGAGAGGCGACTGTGTTGACAAGGAAGAGAAACATTGGAGTAGGAGAGAGAGACAGTGGCCGGGGTAATAGAATTAAATACCATCAGTTTCTTCACCTGATTCTTCAGGCCAGCAACCATAGCATGGTCAGCAGGTTACGGCCACATTACAAACCTTATGGGGTTAATACAGATATGAGTGATGTGGATACAGGCAAAGGAGTTGGAGGACCGTCCCCGTGTTCTTGCATCAGTGAGGCAGTTACAGAAATGCTGTAACGTGATAGATGGAATCTGTATTACGCAGTATTGTAGCGTGTGACTCTATGATGCAGGACATAAGCCCCAGTGACTTGTATGAAGGATGACATTTTTGCCTGGCAGATATTATGTGAACTCTAACGTAATCCCGGTTATCTTGCAGCATCGCCAGTGTCTGGTTCTGGTCTTGCGTGTACAGTATGAGGGAGGGAAGGTGGGAGGCAGGAGCTAGAGGGATGGGGGAGTGGGATGTAAGCTGATGTAAAAGAAAGGAGAAGAGGAGACAGGACGTACGGACAAGATGGCAGAACAGTGAGGGTCGATACACGAGAGAGAGAGAGACGAAGGCAAGTGAGAGACGTGAGGAAGCACATGGAAAGGAATAATACAGGAAGAGAGAGAGACGTAATCAGGAGAGAGAGATAGTCAATAACGCACAAAGGTGTGGACACTTTCTCCCTCAGTGCCTCGAGAGGGTAAACACGGTCGCCTCCCACTAGCCAAACGAGGAGCAACATATAAGTGCAGTTGCAACACCAGTGAAAGGAATTGAATTAGTTTACTTTGGGTAGAATACTGAATGGAAAAGGCCGGGCCAATTGAACTGTTTATAGAACGTCGAGGATTGGACGGACAGGATCTCTCCTGCCAGGTAGTTGGTCAGTCATGTGGTCAGGTTGGGTTGGGACAGTTGAATGGTCCGGTTGTAGGTACTGGATCCTGGAGGGCGGATAGGGATAGGCATCCACCCCAGTTGAATCGGTCATTAGTCAAGAAAATGAATGATCAGTAAGTCAGGCTATAAAGACGTTACGACCCTTGAGTGTGATGACCTGGTCTTTGACCTAACTCTTTAGAAGGTCAGGTCGTCTTCTAGTGGCAGTTCTACTTGTGGAACATGTCACTAACCATTGACAGCGCAAACCTCATCAGTGGAGCCTGACATCACCTAGGAGTTGTTTTAATTTCATTAGCGGAGCCGTATTCGTTATAGCGACTGCTCTCTCTAGATTAATGATGGAATATTCTTTTTCCCAATATTTGCTTTCGTCTTGCTAGTGTAGTTTGGCACAACTCATGACTGGTTTCATCCGACTCTAAGGAGATTCCTTTTCCGTGGAGCTGAATCGACACAGCACAAGCGTTAGTTTCAATGTTTATGCAGTACCAGCGGCAACATATGGCAGAGCCTTTCTTTCCCATCAGACGATAAGTAGAGTTGACGTCTCTCAGTCGCCGGCCTCCCGGTCAATCTCCACCATTCGTTTCTGTTCTCTCAATTCTCTATTTTCTTTCATCTTCCTCCGGTCTCTTCCGTTTTCTAAGCCAGCTCTTGATACCCTCAGTCCATCTCATTCTAGGACATCTTTCTGGACGTATTCCTTCAGGGGTCCAGTTTAAATTACCTCGTGTCTTCCATCCTTTTTTCCGTGGCCAGAACCCTTTTGAGTTGTTCTCTTCAGTTGTTTCTTAATACAGATGTGACTTGCAAATCCTCTCTTATCTTGGTGTGTCGCACCGTGTCCATTCTCTTGACTCTGATTTATCTCAGCGCTTTCATTTTGGCAGAGTGATTTTGCTGGAGCGTTACGTGACACAATCCCAGAGACGACCTCACTGGTCGAGCAGCGGACACAATAATGGCTCCAGCCTCATTGGTCGGGCCTGTTACGACACTGGTCACTCCAACAGCCTGTCTTGTGGATTGGTATACTGGCCACTGCTGGGGGTTACTCTTAAAACCCGCCTGGATGACTGCTAACCTCTCCTTCCAGGATCTCTGACTGGAAACGACGAGAAAGTTTACCCTTTCTCTTTTTTTTTTTTTTTCTTGAAGCGAATTCGACGGAAGGACAACACCGACTCGACACAGCGCGCAAACCTATTAGGCAGAACCTACGTAACTCGACACAAGGCTAACCTCCCTGGGGTAGGAGCTTAACTCGACGCTACACCACTATCCATCCTCCTTAGGGGAGGAACCTAACTCGACAGAACGGCGCCATTAACTTTCCCCCGGGGAACCTCATCGGAGTCAACGGCGAAGTTTGCCTCCGTTATGGAACCCGACCCGATCGACTGGGAGGACGCAGCGGTTGTCACGTCGCCAATTAGGTAAAGAATAACATCGTACTGCTGGCAGCTCCGAGTGATCAAATAACCTGTTGGATGTTTCGTTTCCCGTTTTCAGTACACATTAATATTTCTTCGTGTATTCATCTTGAAATTATGAGTAATTACAGCCTATGATGAATGTTGAAGGATGCAAATAAGCTTTATTTTGGCATTTTCTTTTTTAGTAATTTTATCATACGCGTTCATTTCCCACGTTAGTGATTGTTAAAAGATTTACTGTAAATGAATAATGAGGCATAAATGGGAATTGATGTATTTTGTAAATGGTTTATAGGAAGGGTTGGAGACTGTTGATATAAGTGGGATATGGAAAGTGGAAGTGGGTATGTGATAATATATTAGCGAAGTTAGCAAAAGAAAAAAAAAATACCAAGAAAAGGAAATTATAACGTAAAAGGTGGAAGTCCGTGTAACTGATATTGACGGGATTGTAATGCCAGATTCGCCAGATATTTAAATTTCTCAAATTACTCAACAACCAACCAACGTCGTAGTTTATGATCTGACCACCAGCGTCGTAATTTTCACAGCCCGACCACTAGGGAATTAGCGTCGTAGTCACAGCCTGATCACTGGATCATGAGCGTCGTAGTTCACAGCTTGACCATCAGAGGACCATCAACGTAATTTACAACCTGAACACCAGGGGACCTGCTTCGTAGTTTACTTTCTGGTCGCCAGAGTACCTCTCCCGCCTTGGCCAAGCGTGCCGAAACGCGAGGGAAAATATTTGATTATAAACTAGAAAGTCGAGCGTTGGAGCTACTTGATAGCACCGCATCATGACGGTCAGACCCAACTCGGTACATGTACATTTCTCGGAGCCTGTTTTCGTAAACAAAGCTTTCCAGATTGCCTTTGGAAATCGTACTTACGTGTTTGTGTTACGGGGTAGAGGGTCTTACGCTCGTGCTGTCCCATGTGTCTGTGTGTGTGTTTGTCTTATTACTATTTGTTTGCCTGATTACCCGTGTCGAATTACCGATTTTTATACTCTCAAACTCTCCTTTGTATCATCCAGTGTGTTAAGCTTATTCGGTACTGTTTTCAATGTTCCAAGTATCCAGAACGACTGAAACCGGTAGACTTGTTTCTTCCCTTGTTTTGAATCTTGATTTTTCCAGTTGCGTTTTCTGGTCGACCTGTCACTTCCAGTTTTAAGAAACTGTTCGATAATTGCCTCATGGAATCTTTCCAGAAACTTTTACGGTGTTGTCATGTCTCCCCTTTTCCTTCTGCCTTCCAGCGTTGGGTTAATTCCATATCTGCTGGCCACTCCCAGTTGCTTAGTTCCTCTTCGCCCTCCTCTGGACCTTCTCCAGCAGATCAGTGCGATATCCTAACGAGCGGGTGACCAAACTGGTAGTGCATACTCTCGCTTGGGTCTGATATCAAGCCGTAACCACTTTCCCTAAGTATTGATAGAAGTGTACGTTCTTGAAAGCAGTTCAGATCCTGACTAGTGAGTGGTTTCCCTCCATAAAAGTTCTCATGATTTGGTTGCTATTTGTGTGTTACGGGGAAAGAGAGAGAGTTTTACACTCGTGTTGCCCCGTCTCTCGACCTTGTGCCGTGTCATTACTCACACACACACACACACACACACACACACACACACACACAAAGCCATGTGAGGTCCTGGGGATGAGCCTAGCTTGTATGATGATTCCTACAGCTCGTGTCCTTCAAACCAGTAATCATCATTGCACACCTTTCACTTTTGTCCCATATTCTTCATTTTCCAATTAGTCGGGCTGGACTCCATCACCATCCTCGTATCTGACCACAGTCTAAGGGGGGGTGGGTCCTGTCTCGGTCTCTTGAGGTTTTCACCATCCTGAAGAAATCCACGGCCGTAATCGATGGCATCATCTGCAAACATGTTCATCTGTGATTCCAGTCCTTTCGTCAAGTTATTTGCACAGGATTTTACTAGTCTTAGGTTCAAACCCAGCGGGACCCCATTGTTTACTGTTGGAGTACACGGGCAAGACATCCATCAGATAGCGTGATGGTTCGTGACGAGGATATCACCTGGAGGACAGATAGTAATAACCTTAAATTTTTACTTGATATTCCTAACATTGCATAGGTGGTGGCAATAAAGCAGGAGGCTCCTCTCCACCCATCCACTACTCCCTCTGGCACAGCAGCCGACAAGACATTTAATCTACGAAGGAACGCCGGGTAGTGCAGGGATGTACTGACGTGAAGTGTGTGTGTGTGTGTGTGTGTGTTAAGAAGGGATGATTGGAAAACACATTCTGGTCTAATTTCAGCCGCCGGATGCCGAGAGAGGAAGTATCTTGACCTTTAATCTCTAGAGAGGAAAAAGAAAAAGTTGAAATACTCGTATATTTATACTGGTATTCGTGAACACACGTATTTGCAGATCATAAATGTCATTACCGTATTTTTCTTGTGATTTGAATGCGTTGATAGTCCTGGCCTTGACCTCATGTGGTGTTTGTAACTCTCCAGCTGGAAAACCTTTTGACTATGTTTGTATTACGTATCCTTAACTACGTACAGTTGTTTCTCGTCACCGTGTCACTGTCAAACCTAGCGATGGTGCCTTGAGTTATATTTTTGAAATTAATATGAAATTTTCAAAAGTAATAGATCTCGGACTATGGTCCTTTTTTTTTTATGGGAAGTGTAATTTTAGGTCTATGGCTCATTCTTCATAAAATTTCTTTTAGAGCGACAGAATTAGTTTTGCTGCTCTTCTTTGGATTTGTTGTATCTTTTCTAAATAAGGCTTTAGTATAACGTTGTGCAGAGTACGTAGCCATTGTACGTACCTCGTTTAATGGTTTTATATATCTTGCCATGAAATCTGACTTTTTTTTTGTTATATGCATAAGCAGAGATGGCAGTGAATAAATTCAAGCGGTTCATTTCAGACTTTTCATGGGTGTTGTCGAGCCCCATGATAGCGGAAGTATTTAATCACTACCATGAAGTAAAGTCAGTGCGCGTAAGCATTGTTCTGTGAATTTCTCATGATCATTTCAAGGTCTCTAGATATTTCAAGCGTATCAGACGTTGCTTATTCGTATTTGATGCATTTTCTCCAGACAACATATTACTTTGCACATATCTACACTGAGGTCCATTTTCTACGTGTCTCATCATTCTATCACTTTGTCAGAATCCCTTTGAATGATTAATCTTCCTTTGTTTGGGTCTGATTCCCTGATTTCATCTCGCTGGTAGAGTCGGAGAGTTTGCCAGTGAGTCCTGTCTCCAGATCATTGATATGATTGATGAAAAAGTGAGCCCCAGGAATGAGCCTTGTGGCACCCCGCTTGTCACGGGAAACCAGTCGGACTAGTTAGTAGTCCGTTCAACATCACTCCCTTGTGTTCTGTGTGTGTTAGCCAGTCTGTGATCCACAGACATGCTCGGGCTCCAGTGCTTTGGGATTTGGACTTACCAAACAATCTTTTTCCTTGGCACGTCGTCGACAGCCTTAGGAAAGTTTAGGTATATAAATTATAAAGGTACTTTTGACTCCCGGTCATTAAATAAAGGACCGAATAAGTATGTTGGATTTTGTCTGCCATTTTGCCTCAAACCGAAGCCAGACGAAACAGGTTTTGTGTAGGCCTTACCCGCTTTGAGCCAGTACCTCTGGTTGACTGGATGGGCTTAAGGCCTACCTGCTGCTGCCAGGGGTCATTAAGGCCGTCAACATCAAGCTGCGTCTACCGTCCACATTACCCTCTACTGTGTACGTGGCCATGACACCTCCTCCGGCCTTCGTCATATGTTCCCTTACGCTTGGCTAATATCCGGTCCTGAAGGAATGCCATTCGTACGCTCGCTTCTGGCTCCAGCTTTTTTCTACACGCGTATGTGCGTAGGTGTACGCCCGAGAGTTTTTTCTTTTTTTTGTGTGTGTGTGTGTGATTAAAGGTCCATTTTTTTTTTTTACTGTATAATGCATACGGTTTTTAATTTCCCAGGACGAACAGCGTGCATTACCTTACCAGTTATGAACTTCCCAGGACGAGCAGCGTCCACACCCTCCCTCGTCACCTTGCCCCACATGGCTGCTGGAGATACGCGTCACAGTGTCCTTCCTTCATTTTCTTTTGCACCAGTTTTCTGTTGTATGTGTCCTAGTGTATATGTATTTATATGTGCGTATGATGGTATCTGCATGTACGTATTCCAGTGCAGTGTATGTATTTTTGTGTTTATATGCGTATTTGGTCAATGATGTGTTTGTATATTATTGATCTGTTTTTATTATTGAATTGAACTATTCAAATTTTTCTTTTTCTCATTCCCAGGTAAGACGTCCAGCCCTACAACAACACAGTGAGTTTACTGGTGAGAATGTATCAAAATTCCGACCGCCTCAGAATACCTGACACACGTGCAGAATTCGCCATTTGATTGCCCTGAACAAATGTTCAAACTGCATGTCATGGACTGGCATAAATATATATATAGCCATGAGTGCTCTGTACTTATGCACATGTATGTATCATTTGACGTCATGCAGTTTGAAAATTTTTTGACCTTAAAGTGGAATGCGAATTCCGCCTGTGGTTCAGGAGTTCTGAGACAGCCTTACTCTCAAAAACCGTAGCCAGGGCGAGTTGGAGTCTAGCTTTCGTCTGTCTGCTCAGAATGTCGCTGTGGTAAGTCCTTATACAATTATAATGTATTTATTTATATTTATTGATGCGTATGTTCACAAGAAACTTACTACTGGAAAAAGCGTCCAATCGTCAAGTATTTGAATGCGCAGGTTAGGAAATGTGTCGTCTTATTAAATTGTGTTTTTGTTGATGTGAGAAAACAGGAATGTGCACAGTATGTGTTTTCGTGGAGGACTGTTTGTTGACAGGGGAGCCGGGCCTGTCCCTCCAGCGCCCTCTTTAAAGGAAGCTTTTATGGGGTTTTGGGAAGGGTGCCTTTCGTCATACATGCTTCCAAAAGTGAGCTTCCTTAAGAGGTTCTTCCTTTGAGAAAAACCCTGGCTATGAGTTCTTTATATATATATATATATATATATATATATATATATATATATAAGAATGAGGCTTTGCGTCCTGCGTGCACCAGGGATAGACAGTGGGCTGGTCGATGGTGGTAGCGGTGGTAGCAGCCCGGGGCTGTGCTAGGGAGGGAGGGAGTGTGGTAGTGGTGGTGGTGGAAGGGAGGGAGAGAGGGGAAGGAGGGGGTGAACACCAACTTTCACTGAGGCAGGAAGGTAGGGGGAGGGGGAGGGGGCGCAGGCTGGCTGTCTGGCTGGTGCTGGTTGTGGCCGGTCGCTACCGAGACGGCCACCAGATCTCTCCCGTCTCACTGCTCTCTCTCTCTCTCTCTCTCTCTCTCCAACACCAGTAGCTTCATCCCACAGGCGTCCCCTCTCTCCCCCTTCTCCTTGCCACAGAGGCTCAGTATGCACAACAGTCGCTCCCCCCCCCCACCTATATGACGCTCCTGACCCCTGGCCTTTACCCCCCGTCTACCCCCCCCGAAGGTCTCTGAACCGGGGGGGGGGTGTCCCTACCCCCCCCCCC
>JAYMFT010421189.1:0-17638 GCA_038088735.1 Panulirus argus
TTTTCCTCTAAGGCTTAATCATCTGTTCTTAACGCTACCTCGCAAATGCGGGAAACAGCGAATATGTATGAAAAAAATGAAGATAAATAACATGTTACATGGATAAACCACACTAAATAATAATTATACCTATACATTGCACTCATATATTGTATTAGTATCATAAATCTCATAAGAAGTACACCAAATTTCAAATATCACAGAAAAGGTTAGTGATATCTACACACAATGAAACATATGATAAGACAGACAACAGTTATGCAAGAAGGGCTGATGGTTGGGCTATTTGCCAAACCATCAATTTGCCAATCAAACATTCATTTGCAAGCATCAACCAATCAGTGCTGTTTTCCTATTGAGAAGCTGCAGAGCACTGATGCACCCACTCAGACAAAATGTCCACAACCAGAAAGTTCTTTTTTTCTCTCCCCAATAAACCAGACAAGAGCAGGTCTTCAAAATGTCTGAGTTATAGAGGATTCAGCATACAGAACGTCAAGGTCTGGTAGGATATGCTCTACTATACAGCACATTAATGCTATACATCACACTACAGCATTAGATTAATTTGCAAAAACGTGTTTGTAGGTTACAATCTTTATTCAAAGATGGTTAAGTTTTTGTGACTAAGAAAATACAGAGGACCCACACAGAATGATGGGGTTATGTTCCTGGTAAGTTGTCATTCTAGCGGAACTGAAACCCATGTTATAAAGAGGTCACATTCCAGACCAAAAATTTCTCCAATTTAACTCTCATATATATACTCTGTCCAAAACATCTTAACATTAAAACACCAAACTCTGTCATGATATAAATTAGACTTTTTGATTCAGCAACTTTTGCCACTTCACGGATAAATTAGACAATCTTTAATAATTATTCCTGAGAGTGCTGCCGATGGACTACAAAAGGAAATGGTGGTGTGGGATGTGTGTGGAGTGAATAGTTTGTCAACCCTTCCAGAGTAAGTCTATTCATTTCAGTGTGTGACATTTATAATGGCTGATGTACTTGGCTGTTATAATACCTATTTTATCAAAGTAGGCAGATCTCACTTATATGGCACATTAAGAATATGAAAACTTAGGGTCCCTTATAAGGTGACTGTCAGTGGCTAGAATATGAAAAACTACTATACACTGAAATAATACATTATCATTTGAAAAGAATATTAAAAAAATATGAATTTTCTTCAAATCTGTTGCTGTTGTGAAAACTTAGTTCTATTCTATGAGCTTGTACTCTAATTTTCAGACAATGCTTACACGAAACATCACTCTGTGGGGGTTGCCTGTACCACTCACAAATTACCACTAATTTTAAAAAACTATTCCTAACCAAATTCAAATGAGTAAAAATCTAGTGAACAATGTGAAATCAATGATGATTAAAAAAAATAGAAAAAATACTAACTGAAAACAACTGACAGAAAATCAACACAGCAGGAAGTCGAATGTTTTACACAATGGCTTTCAAGTATACTGGAATTTATTCATGTGTAGTGAAAATAAATCATTTTTCAAGAATCATGCATTAAAATTATAGTAATTACTAGTTCAAATTCTTACACTATGAAATAAATTCTGTAAAACTATCAACAATCAATTTTAGATCCTGGACAAGTTCACCCCTTCTTACTTAAAGGAAATATACTGTACATAACATGACAATTCTGAGGGTAGTGTGTATTGAATTTTATTTTAAGTAGAGGGCATTAAACTTTCATCGTGAAGGAAATTTCTGATTGCATTTATTGCATCTACCATCAGATTTGTTTTTAATCAAAAGTACAGATCACAAATGAAGATTAATGGAATGCTGAATTTAATGTAAAATTCCTATAAAAAAGTATAAGAGCTAAACAGATTTTTTCTATCCTGATATTGTTTACCACATTCAGTTATAAATGAAGCATGGAAATTATTTCTAACAACATATACGAATATCAAGAATAATTTAATGAGACTATTTGCAACTTTAGAGCTTAATCTGTTGACAATTCGCAACTCAAACAGCTCGACATGTATGCTTTTTGCTTACAAACTCAAAATAGAATACTGAATTTCAAAACTTTGTGAAAGCAAACTTAGTCAGACATTACTAGCTAAGAACCATGGGTCTGTAACATAAGAAAGACATAGAATTCAAGTTCTTAAGGTGAATTTTCACTTAATGGCAGTGAACTTCTTTGAATGGGAAAATTTAACAATAAGTAAACATTTTTTAACATGAAAAGTAACTGAATAAATGATAGACAGAATACTGAGGCGGTATGTAAGTATCGGGAGAATAACTGAAAGACGTAGGAAAAGCTGATGTACTGCACAAAACTTTTGGTGAGATGAAAGGACAAAGTAGGGAAATGTTGAAATGAAGTGTCCTCAGACGAATTTACAGTATTGTTTAAAGATATGGGTGACAGGGTGAGGTCACTCTACAGCATAGTATGAGAATACATACAAGAAGCAGAATGTCAGAAGACACTTTGCAGGTGCCTAAGTGGTCCCCATTAATCTATTCATTCATTTCACTTCCAGATGGAATGGTAATACATGTCTAAATAAGAGATATGAAGCAAAGCTGTGGATATGAAGATCCAATTTTTCATACACCACATTTACACATATGGTACAATCCAACAATCTCTATATCAATATACTACAGGCCTTATCCAAATTCTCACATGTATCTGCAGATCCTTCATTAAAATGTTTCCCTCAACACTCACATTTTATTATGTCTGATTTTCCACCTTGCCCTCAGCCTTCCTCTATGCAGTGAAATCACTTCATTCAGCTCGACTAATTTAAAAAACTCTACCTTGAAACGTTTTGTAAAGTCTAAACAACCTTACAGTAATCATTTCAAACCATATCTAAAATGCAAGAGAACAATCCAGATGGGTCATACATTAGTCCAAGCAGCTGAGTCCCTTCCCTCTTATCATCACTGTAGTGGCCTTCCACTCTGTAAACTTGCTTATCAGTTCCTGGTTAATACTTGTGCCAGGGTAACAGAGTACCATCAAAGGGAAGTGCAACAAAATGCAGGTGATTTCAAAAGCAAATAAACATACTCTACACAAATATCTACTGTCAGACATCAGTGACATTTTTACAGACCTCCAACCAAATATCCAGTGACTGTAGATTCTGATATGAGTGGAGTGAAACTAGCACTAGAACCCAAAACCTATCAGAAAATGCAGTAACTGTTAAAAGCTACAGCTAATTAGGAAATACAAAACTGCACATAATTAGCATGGTATGCAGCACTTATTCAAAATTATATCAGTAGAGTTGCAATTGTTATAAGAGATTTATGATACATGATTTGCCAATATTATTCCTATGATATGATTAATTACTGCACAGGGGAGCTTCAACATTTACAGCCATGATATGCATTTTTTTCATTGTCATTATTTTTTTACTTTCATTACAGCATTATATTAGGATGATAATGACAATTTTTCTATATAATAAGCTTTTCTTAAATACCTTAAATACCAGCATCTTGAGGCTGAGTAAAATAAGAGGCTATAAATAATATGGATCTGAAGCACATGAAGATAACAAATAGACAAATCTGATCACTCATTCTTTGTGCAATATAACATGTCTTTCTGATGTCCTATTATCTAACTCAATCTATAACCTATATACCTATATACACTGCTTGGAATATCCACCAGAACTTCTTGCATTCTACTTCCTAATCTAATGATACAGACTCAAGATTCACCTGTAGGCAAGAAAAAGACTTAGCACCCTAAAATAATGAGGCATAAAACTTCCCATGCACCTTTTAATAGTATTTAGAGTCCAGACTTCAGTCTGTTACTCTGGGTGCAGGTATGTATGCTGGTAGTCTCTGCTTGTAAACCCTGCATTTATCAACTCGGTTCAATACTCAAGAACTAAAAATGCATGCAACAGCTTTAGCTGGAGTGTAATTTTGTAAAATACAATACTGTACTCACACTTTTCCAATGTGCATGTCAAAGTAATTGCAAATTCTAAATACAAGAGATAAACCAAAAAGGTTTATCTACTAATCAGCTGGATATGACAGATCATAAAAAAATATCACAAAATCCATTTAGTAGTTCTGGGGCAGAGTTTCATGCATAAAACACATGCATGGTGCATGTCAGTGGAATTATGCATGTGAAGGCAACTATGCTACTGGTAATCAATGGATATTTGGGCCACATTGTCCCTTGAAGATAGTGTTCTAATGTGTGTCCCCATCATTGATAATCAATGGGGTCTTAGATCAAGATGTCAGCTCTAGCATTTCTTATCCTGGCTGAATCTTTTTCCAAGAATGCCCAACAAGGTTGCTTGGGGCATGTGAGAGTCTATAAGTGTATGGAGGCATACATATAAATTTTGCTTTTATTCTGAAAATTAAATTGAAGGAAATGTTTTCATATTATAACACATTATCAACAGAGTGAAAACCTGATGACTGATGACATACACTGAATCTCTCAGGTACATAATAAAGTATCTGATGTATGAAAACAGGGACTGATCAATACATGAGTTAAAAGAACTGAGTTGATGAATGGAAGGAAAAAAAAGCACTCTCCTCGTCACTAACAAAAGAAATAATGTGCTTGTAGCCGAAGTGTTACCAACATGGAAGAAACAGTTTTCTCCAAAGCACTGCCAAATAATTGTAAATAATGAAAAACTTCTTCATGCAGAATAATTAATTAATCAAATCATGGTTCCCAAGAACTGAATGCTTGCATGTACCAAATTGACTAAAACATGTAATACTCAGCATGGCATTGAATCAACTAATTACTGCATGGCTTTTACTAACTTGGCTGAGCAAGTGTGATGATTGTTTCTTTCCCTGCACTGCTAAGCTTTGGAACTCTATACCTTCTCATGTTTTTCCTAACAGCTTCAACCTGTCTATTTTGTAAATGAAGGGTACCCACCTCTTTAGAAACTCCTAATTATATCTTTCTTTCCATTCTTCTCAGTTTCTTTACCCATTTTTTCATGTTTCATTTCAGTTCTGGTCTTGATGAGGATTTCTCACAATGACTTAGGTCTTTAACATACAAAAAAATATATATACTATTTTACAGATCATTAAATCTCCAGATCATTAAGGTAAATATGCAACAGTTCCTCTAGAATCCAGAATTTCATATTGCATATACTAGCATTCAAAACAGAAAATTATCATATCAATAAGAGTCTGAACCTTAAGAACCTCTGACTCACTATTAAACTGTTTGTGATATTGCAACACATATATCATAATTATCCTCAAAAGACAGCTATAACCACACTGGCACTAAAACCAATGCTCTCAAATACAATGGAAACAAAGATTAATGATCAATCACAAATTACCAAGATTTGCAATCTAGTCTATGTTTTGCAAATTTATTACCAAAATGTACCTCATTTGATTCTCCTGAAAGATCAAACTTGTAATTATAAAGACAAAAATTAATGGTTTGATATTTTGTTCCCCTCACCCTTATTTTCATACAAGGAGATATTTCTTTATTTATGTACGAACTTGAAAACGACCAGCTTTAGTAATGTACTTGACACCCTTAAATGGTTTGTATTTCTCTCCATAGATATCCAAGCGATTTACTTTCAGTCCTGACAAAGCCATCTGAGAGATGGTGAACTGGACCTGGAAGGCAAAAATAACAAAAGGGATTATTATCTAACATTCATCAACAAATCAAAATCTGAAAACTTTATGGTGAAGCTGAATCTAAACTCTGCAATAAATCATGCCCTCTTTAGACAAGTAATATGAAGCAAACTAGCACATCACACTACAAATATCTCTGCCAGTTTCTCTCCTTACACAGAATAATACTTTGTAAACTTTTTCAAAGAGTGGTAAAAGGATATACAGATCAGGTGTTTATTTGAAGAATCTGAGTGAGAAATAGAAAGAGATAATGATTTTTATGTGGCATTTATGAACCTGGGGAAATCAAATGATATGGATGACAGAGAGGCTCCGTAGAATATACCGCATGGAAGGAATACTACTAGAAGCAGTAAGAAGTTCTTATCAACAAAGTAGGGCAATATGGTACAGGTACTGGTATGCAGAAATCAAGTTATTCGACTAAACTACCTCTTCTCTCTACAGTGCTGTGCAACAGAAATAGGAATAATGTTGAGCAGTGGTTCCTAAGTACTGGTATGCAAGATCTGTCCAAATGGTTGTAGTATTAGTCTTAAAAGTTCTATTCATTAGTAAAATATATCAATATATATTTATGTTGCGGTGCATTATGCGTGATATCTATAGAATGGATGTGACGGAATGATGTCTTTCTCCATATATTCCTGGTGCTCCCTTGCCAATGCAGGAAAAGGTGAACAAGTATGAAAAAAATCTGTTTAGGAATGCTTGATGATATATGTAATGAATATTCCAGTGTTAAGTAAAGCCTTGAATTTATGATTTATTCATGTGAAGACCAGGTTAAAAAGTATTTTACTATGTTAATTGAGAATCTATATATGAGTGGGAAAAAATCTAAATTTGGGATGCACAACTCAAAAAAGCTTGGAACCACTGATGTACACAAATGATGCATACAGAACCATAATACAAGAAGTACATTTCAACATTCATAATCTGTATGATCCTTGTTCTTCTAAGCGCTACGTAGGTTGGTAAAGAGTTAAATGTGGCTGTGTGTACCAGGTGTTCCTTGAAAACTTAAGACAAACACATAGAGCATAGAATAAGCAAGTTGATAAGGACTTACTAGTCTGTACTAGGTTAACTGCTTGAGGAATTAAAGATCTTTCTTTATACTTATTCTAAAAAATTTAGACAAGAAATACCTTGAAACAATTTTAGTGAGTGTTTCAAGCACTGCTAGGAAAAAAATTCTGCATTTACCAATGTTTTCAAAATTCATGGGAAATCACATAAAATGGGAAATTGCATAAAATAAAATAGTATGAAAAAGTATCTAGCAGACTGTAAATACTCTGAATTAATAAGAGTCATTATTCCTATACTTCAGTGAGGCATATTCTCTGAATCTGATACACTGACTATTGCAATATGTATCATACCCAACAAGCAAGAAATATGAACAAAAATATACTATAATAATAGCTCTCATTTACATTCTTTCCCATTCTGTTTGTAAGTCACATCTTTATATATCTATATCAGTTTCTCACTCACTGTACTTATTTATCTACACAATTTTGGGTATCTTTTCTCCAAATCTCCATGTTAATTATAGTTTCCTGACATCAGGCACAATTCTTAACAAATCTCTTGAATTTTTTGTTCTTTCCCTGAAAATATAATTTTGTAAAAATGGGAATCCTTATCGTTGTTCTCTTCTACTTCACTTATTACTCACAGACACAGATTTTATATGATTTCCAAAGCCCCAAAGTCCAAACTCATAATATTTTTTGTTTATGCATGTGTGTCACAGATTCAGTTAAATGAAACTCTGGCTTTGTGAAATTCCTAATCTCCACAATTTTCCTAATGAAAACACAACATAAGAAAGGATGATACTCACATTTATTGGTGGGTTGCTTTCTGGAGGAGGAGAACCACTCTGTATGCTGATCTGAGAAAAAAACATTTACATAACAGTCTGGTGAGTTAAAGTACAAGGAAAAGATTGTGCAAAAGAAACCCTGTTAAACATGCAAGATGTGGCATACATGATAGATAAAGATGGGCTGTCTGATAGCACAATGCACTAGAATCCCAATTTCCCTTAAAAGTGTAATCACAATAAAAATCTATTGTTTTGGAACCTTCAAGATTACAAATCCTTATGAAGAAAATAATTCTAGTTAACTGACCGCTGCTTTCAGTTACCCAGACTGCTTGTCTGATAAATGTGAAGTAGAGATGGGAAGCAAAATGAAGGTTAGTCACCAAATGATTTGCTAAACATTCAACACCTCTTTGAACAGAGTGCTCAAATATCTACCCCTGTTAGTAAGCATACTAGATACAGTTACACAAAGCTTAATGTGAGGGGTTATACAGTCAGTTCGGTCAAAGATACTGTCCTGAACACAATGCATGGCCAGTGTTTCTGACAAGTCTGATAATCCCTTCATGAACATATGGTCTGTGCATAATCACTGCAAAATACAGAATTAATGCAGAATGGAAAACTTTATCAAATAATGTGTTTAAAAAGTTTGTGTGAAGTACTCTGAAGTCAGGTTGTGAGACTTAAGTTTATATTGGTCAGGCAAAGTCAAAAATTAAAACAAGTAGAGATATTCTGAAAACCTTGATGTCACTGCATGTGCAAAACACATGAGAAAAAATTCTCAATGACATATCCTATTTCTTTTATATGAGGTACAGCATGAAGAGTTATGAAGAACAAAAAAATATCCTTTACCTACTGTTTTGAAGTGTTGAAGCTTAAGAAAGATGCACTTAGTGGATAATTCAAAAAGCGTCAGAAAATAAGATGTCTTACAAACTTATTCTGTGTATTCTTATAACATCAATGAAATGTATGCAGGAGTATGAAAACGAAAAATCTAATTTTTCATTTAACTATGATTTACCACAATGCAGTGCTGAAATTAACACTTGGTGCACAAATCAAGACAGTGGTGCAGAAAAATTTTCTCAAATCATGTACATCACAACTTTTTTTCTCCATGGTTCCAGTCATAGACAAAAGTCCACAGCAAAGCTGGGCCTTATTGAAATATAAAGATGAATAATAAGAGGTGGAGAGAAGAGCCAAGAAAAAGTATTCCAAGAATTTTGGAGAAAGTGGCAAACATGCCTTTTAAAAATAGCCTTGTGATATATGTTAAGAAAGATATGAGGGGGTAGAAAGTTCCAAAGCTTCAAGGTGCAGGAAAAGAAAGTTATCAAAGAGGAATGAATGAAAAAAAATAGCTGTTGGAGCACTATCAATTAAAAAAATACAGTGAATGATTTATTCTATCTAATTATCATTACTTCATTCTCAATTCACTGGGGCGGATTAGGTGCATACCACCTCCACAAGACTCACACATCCTCAACCTATGCCCAATATGCTGAAGTTGAAACATGGACTTCCAAAATCATATGAGTGTTTCTTACTTCTCTATCTAGTATTATACTGTAAATAATTCTTCCATTGTATTCTTAAGCAGAACATAATCTTTGAGAATGGAATTTGATCTGCAGAATATAAAAACTACAATATAAAAACTTAATTTTCTTGTACAAAATCATATCTATCTAATGCTTTCATAAGAATATGTTGGGACCCTTTCCTTTCTTTCTTTTTCATAATCTATACAAATACATTAGCGTATATAGCAGGGTATGAAGTCCATCCTAAGGACCTGAGCGTCCCTGTCCTTTGCCAGCCTATTGGATAGAAGAGGATACATAGCAAAACTGAATCCCATAAAAAGTGCTTATCTAAGTGTATTTCACCTTCCCCCATGTACATGGAAACAGACAGATAGGCAGGCAGATTGAGATATATAAAAAGATACAATACTTTCATGAAAAAAATCAAAATGTAAGCAAAAACAAAATTTTCACTCTTTTATCACATTATATGGCAACTGGGAAAGATGCTGTACAGAAACAAATACATATACAAAATATTAGAAGAGGGATAATACAAATAAGGGAGCTCAGAAATATACATGGGAAAGGTTCTGAGAGAAGAATGAGGGAAAAAGCATAAAATGGTGGGAGATAAGGATGGGTGATTCTTCAAATGTGTGCAGTTACAAAAGAGCATAGATAAGGCAACAGGTCCAGCAAACTTTGATTGTTCAACTATGCAAAATTATCTAAAACTATGGAAAAATCTCCCATATATCAGTCTGCTATGAATAACGCAATAAGCCCAGCAAACACTGTTACATAAATAACCACAGATATTACAAAAAATAGCAATTACTTACATTTCCACGAATATTTGGTAGCTTGGTTGGGTCAATACGTCCCACATCCCAGCGCAATACCTTTGACACAGGATCAAAGGAATATTTTCCCTGAGACACAGTCAAATTGGAATTCAAGACACATTTTGGCATTGGCACTTCTAGAATCACACCTTCAACCTGAAACAAATTAAATTTCCTTACTGTATGCAATCATTCTGCAATCTTTTATTACAAAATCCCAACTTAGTTAAGCCATCAACATTCCATATTAATACCAAACTGCTCCAACAGCACAGGAATAACAAAGCTAACTAACTAAAAATTAGCTCCTATAAAAAATGTAAATGGTGTTATAGATCATTTTCTACAAATTCATCTATCTATCTATCTATCCATTATCATCAATTCTGTTTCCATCTTAATGAGGTGAATCATGTGTATATAATATGCATGCACTTTTTGTAGGGAAAATTCTGTAAAATTAAAGTTCCCATCACAGCAGGCATGGAAAAGGAATGGATCACAAACGAACTGAAGTAGCATTTGCCAATGCAAAACTTCACTTATGCCTCCAAGAAACTATCAGACTTCCCACCAGGAGCCCTTCTCAGCACATTCACATACAACAGTCTTTCCTTTTCACACCTGTCATTTAGTACACAATCCAATAATACCTGCTCATCACTATGTCCACTTACCCAGGAATACTTATTTTGTGCCTTTTTTAAACCAAGTATTCCCAAACACCAGTTCTTTTCCAGTATGCAAATGGACAAGCTATTTCACCATAATCCTTCACAATGGGTTCCATGTCTCCCAATTATACCCTTAACTGCCAATCAACCATTTTTGTATTCAAATCTCCAACCACTAATAATCAACAATTTGTATGAAAATTGCTGTTGCACTAACTCAACTCCTCCCAAAACACCTGCCCATCTTCCTTACTCCTCTCACCACAAGGGGCATATGCACTGACATTTACTCACCTCTCATAATCCAGTTTTAACCCCATCTAAATCAATCTGGAACTTACTTCCTTACATTCTTAAACAAATTCTCACAACTCCTCCTTCACAAGAGTGCCACCCTCTCCTTAGTTCTCACTCCCGCACTAAATTCAGAATTTATCCTTGGACAGTTACATACACTCTTCCCCTTTCCCCTTGGCACATAGCATATATATGCCAGTCATGATTAGGGCATTCAGTTTCCAATGCCATCTCAGCTAACATAAAAAAAATGGTGGCTGATGATATTTCTTAGTTCTAAGAAGCAGTGGTAGCCATAAGTGATGTCATATTGATATGAAATGAAAAAGCTGATAAAGGACCAGCCAAATATCAGTTTGTAAAGTTTTAGTTCAATCTGCACAATGGTTTCCAACAAGAACATGCTTGAAATTTTATGCTAATCAGGGACCAATTTGCCCTGTCACAACCCTATCGGATACTGGATCAAAATAAAATGAGGAAACTTGACCACGGATCAACTACAACTAATTTCTGCAAAGTTCTGGTTCAACTGACTCATTGATTTCTGAGTTTAAAATGTCAAAACTTTATAGAAAGATAACATATGACAGCAGAGACAATAGCTCACCAGATGAGTTAAAACACAAACAACTTCAACAACTTACTGCTCGTCCCATGGTCTGCTTGGGTCCTACAGTGATGTCCAGTCTTCCTCCTCCCACGTCTCGGAAAGAAATATTATGTCTTATATAGACTGGAATAGCAACAACTGACTGTGATCCAATGTGATAGGATAGCAGCCGAGAGTTGCCATCTGGAGGGACAAAGGAGAGCACTCGTTCTGACTGTGGATAAACAAACATAATTAGATAGTACTACAAAACAGCCCAATCATACATTTTCTCCAGGTCCACATGCGCCATATACAAATCCCTCTCTTACTCCAAGTACTTCTTAAACATCATCTTTAAAGGACTTGCTCCATACATCCTCTACCACTCCTGAAGCCATAATCTTCCTCCCCAACCTGATATTCTGTGCATGCCACCATCTTCTCAGTCACCATTCCCATACAACTTACCAGGTTTTCAATAATAAATCATACTGTGCATGAAAAAGAAGAGCTTAATCATCAAGCTGTGACACTGACACCAAAGTTGGTCATGATTAAGTCCTTTCCTAAAAAAGTCTCTGAATACAGTTATGCTTTAACACACAATCCTTAAGCTAAAGGATGCCAGACAAATCTAATCCATTTGTATTTATGATTTGCACAAAATGATGAGTTCCACACTTGTGTGATAAACTTGCAAAATGCAACCATCTAGAAAGCTGTAGGTGAAGCAAAACATTTCCTGTCTTACTTCTGGAGATTTTTTTTTCTTCTTTTTAAGGCTCCAGTCACAGACAAAAGTCCAAAGCAAGGCCAGGCCCTAATTGAAATATAGAGAGAATTGAGAAAGGGGGAAAAAATACAGGGAAAGTATTTACAAATTTATGAGAAAGTGAAAAACCTGTCTCTTGAAATAAGCCAAGTCATAGTTATTTGGAAAGACTTGAAAAGGAAGAGAGTTATACTTAAGAATCACAGTAACTTGATCTTTTCAGTTTGGAAAAGGTAGTGACTAGCATGAGTGGGTACTACTTATCTGTTAAGTTACTTTAGTACTGACTGGTTTCTTTTCTTTGTTGCAGTTTATGACCCACCTGATTCCCAACAGGCAATCTGTCTTGTTATTCTGAGTAAGAGATAAGTTTATCCAGAGTCTGTATATCTCTATAGCATAATCAAGAAAAATATAAAAAGCTGAAGAGGAAATAATAAAACATAGTTCTACAGAGTTTGCAAAAACTAACTTACCTCCCATCGTTTCAGTCTAACACATGGATGGAATGATACATCATCAAAGAGTCTTGGGTTAATAAATGTGAGAGTAAGATCTGGCATTCCAGATAACTTTATACAACAATCAATCTGTCAAAACAAAAGAATAATAATCAATCAGAAATCACATGTACTGAACAATATACAATACATTTCTCTCAAATAAATATCATTACCTATCAATACATAAAGGATGGGATCCTTTAAGAACAAGTGGGAAAATTCAGCCTGCAACTGATACATGGTTCAACCACACTATGTGCCTACAATGTTGTAAGGATAGGCTTTTCTGCCTAAAATTAATCTAAGGTGTTGCCAATTATGGGTGCAAAAGTTCTTAATTCTGACTATATAAGAGATTAAACCTTATTACTGCTCTCAGGGAAGGCCTTTTAATACTACAGGCATGTCTTCTAAAGAATCTATCATAAATTTCTATTTAATACATATGAAAAACATGAGTATGCAGCAAATCAACCCATGATGGCTGCAGTACACTGAAACAGTTAAATGTATAAATACCAATATTCCAGTTTGTAACTTAGCTATGTTAAAGTGTCAGAAATCATCCTTCTCTCCAGATAATACTGCCAATGAAAACCAACCTTAATTACATTCCCAAAAACCATTTATCATTAGTATTAGATTATTTCAAATCACTGAATTATAATCATCATTATAGACAGAAAAGTGTTCAAAGCAGTAATGACTGGAGCTCTACATAGTCTGGTCTTGAAAAAAATGACACTGAGCTAGATGATTAAAAAGGTGAAGACCATGAGCAAGGAGGAGGTACAGAGTTTGGGAATATGTGATTGAAAGAGGTGTAAGAAATGAGGCCTATTTGGAGTTTTGCTAAAATGCAGATACATAGATACATAGAGGAAACACTAAATATGCTACACTCCTGTACAGTAAGAGATGGCATACTGAACATAGACATACTCCCCAAGACCTACTCTCTGAATCATTCTTCTCACTTTTCTACACATGCATTCTTAATCTTTCTTTCTCAGTCATTGCACAATGAATATATGATTTTCATAGCCAACTTAATTCTCTTCCACTTGAGTGCTGTAGCTAATGAGCTACTCTCACTTATACATATTACTTTCGTTTCAAACCATTCCTCATAAATCAAAAGTTCCTTTTCTTTCCATACATGACCACATATATGAATAATTTCAAACCTTTCAATCCAATCCAAACAATGCTCAAGTACTCCTCAGCAATGTTTCACATGCACCTAAATTACCTACACTGCCTTTCCTAAAAAAATTTATCTCCTCCATATGCTACATTCTTCACTCGCATTTTGCACATTCCATAAAATCACAAGCATCAATCATTGCTGTAAAAAGGTGCATGCACACTTTCTACGTACAAGGCCACAGGTATTTTCTGCAAGAAGGAATGGTGGTGCCAGAATCCCAAGCCCTTATCTTGCATACTCACAATTGCAAGTAAAGCTTAGTACATCCTAAAATATCCTATCATCAATACATATTTCTGAGTGGTGAGCAACTGGGGGAAAACAGATTCTGAATCATGCAACAGTACCTTATACAGTAATTTCTAAAATAGTAATACACACTTACATAACCCTGAATTTCAGCAGCAACAGTTGCACCAGACTTATCAATGATAGCATCCACTTCTTCTGTTACATCAAAGTATGCCTCATTGTTTGTGTACTTGACACCTGAACGCCGCCAAGGTACATTACTCAGCTGACCCGTTGGCAAAGTGGCACTTACACTATGGATATACAAAAAAAAAAATACCATATATCACCAAAATCAAACAAATGAACACTTAAAGTTTACTATATATACCAACACACATCTAATTACAACCAGCAGAGCTAGTAAGTGGAATAATTTATAAACATTGGATGATGCTTAACAAACTGTGAATGATGTAATTTTTCTTAGTTTTCCCCCAAATATATTTATAAACCTCCTCAGAAGGAAGATTACAACAAAGTACAGAGTAACTTTGGGGAAAAAGTCATATAAACTAGTAATATATGCCAGTTGTATTAACTAGCAATATATGCTAATTCCCTGGCATTAAATTCTTAAAATTATATCGACTTAGATATATGTTTAATTTATGCTGTCAAAGACATACTCATAAAACTTCATTTTTCATGATTACATGATATGGGGCCTGCTAACCACAATTAAAATATCATTTCAGGGGATTATGACATTCTGTAAGCATCCAAGAAGTGTAAGGCTGCATCTCATTCAATGCCCCTAGAGTGCTTTCCTATTTTAGCAATACACATGAATTCCTGCCAATCACTAACTTGTAAAGAACATAATGTAACTTATCCTCACTAAGAACTTGGGCCATGCTTGACTAGCCCACTTGGGATGTGAAACAGTGTTAAGAGATTTGATTTTCCCAAGAACAGGTGTGCTGCAATGATGTGAAGAGTTTATAACACCTACCTTGCAGTGCTATGTAGTGCATTCTTAAGAATAACCCTTTCATTCAATAAGGGTTCTTGTGACAACAGCAATACATAAGAAAACCTTAAAAGTTATAAGTCTAAATTGTCTAGAGAATTATGTAGTCACAAAAATAATGTTTTTAACCCTTCCTAAGTGGCAAGGAGCATCAAGCATTCCCTCTTCCCCCCATCACAGTTCTAGGATATGAAATAATGAAATATGGAAAAAAGATACATTCTGATTGTCTAGGAATGGAGTGTTTATCCCCAATTACAGATATGTAGAACTGTATTGGATGCAATTAGTTATACCACTACTGTCAGGCATCAAAGGATGTATGACTGCACTGAGTGACTTATGAGTATGTTATTACATTATCCCAAAATGCTAATTCAAGGAAAAACAAGACAAAATCACAAACCAACAAAGGGAAAGTGCATAAACCCAACCAAAGATAACCCAGAAAAACAACCTCTTCCATGTACATGACTGCTTTTCTTAATGAGAAGCTTGACCCTGCTAGAGATATCATGTCTGTTATTAACCTGCAGGGGGCCTGGTCCCCCACTGCACATGGTGCACAGAGGATATGTGTTGGACAACCAGAGAGTAGGCCAGCTGTGATCCATCCCCTTAACATGACTCATAGGGGTGATCTTTGTCTACAAGACACTCTCACCACTGCTAAACATATGGGAAAAACAGTCTCTACAAAGCAGAATAACTCCCTTCTCCAAGAGTCAAACTAATGAAGCCAATTCTTTCCCAAAACACCAGTTAAGGACAATGAGTCTGACCCAAAACAAGGCTGATGGGCTTGGAGATCTGGAGTATTATGTGTGGTCAGCCTGAGGCAGCTGGGAATGATAATGTCACTGGTGGATGTTGACTTCAGATTAGAAGGAAGTGGACCCAAAGTAAGCAAGAGCCAATAATGCTGAATGGATGGTCAAAGAAGAGTGAGATGCATTTACCTTACCATAAAGAAGAGGGTTAGAGGCATCTAACCCTTAGAAATCATGGAGGTTCTCTCACAGCCAGTGGGACAAAACAACCGTGGAGAAAAAGAATACAGAAGAAATCAATTTGAACACATCAGGCATTTGTAGACTTAACTCTTAAAACTGGAAAGGTGTAATGAAGAGGAAAGATGAAAGAAGAAAGAGAATTCCATAGCTTTGCAATATGTTAATATTATGTTGACCCTCAAGAGGTTGGTCTCCACAAAGAAATTATGTAAAGCAACAGTCAGTTGCAAGCTATGGGTCTAGGCCTTAGTTTTTAATGAGATTTTATAACTGTGCTGTAGCACAAAGGTGTCCAAAAACATGTGTCAAAATTGCGTTTACAACAGATTATATATTCAAACAGGAAAAAGTTTAAAAGAAAATTATCTGCACATATCCCCTCATAAGGTAATGGTCCTTCTTAATATGGGAGTTTTAACAAAATCATAACATTCACCTGCAGAGAAGCAACACTCACTGTAAAGATTATACATGACATCAACTCTTGGACTGGGAAGTATCTTGGTTGCTATGAGTGCTGCAATTCTGATGCTCAGCAATTCTGCAGCAGGCACATACTCATTCATGTGTTAATATTTCTAATAAGTGTAACTGTAATCAGCAAAGAAAGGATACAACCATACCACCTTATAAGTAATAATAATACTGGTGGAAGTGGTACTACTATAACAGTATACAGTATCTACATGATTACTATATAAAGTTCAATCATGTCTCTATATGTGCTAAACAATTCACACTACAAGCACCATATATACTACTTACACACATAACTATACCACTAAAAAATACATCATTACTCTGTACCTCTTCATTATTTCCAATCTGATTGCCAATGTGATAAAAGTTGTAGAAATTTTTTGATATAATGTATCATGAGGTACCATCACTATCTTTCTTTGAATCCCTGTGCATATGTGTAGATGCTCTTGTTAATCATAATCACAGAAAAATCCTCTTCATGGGGTTAATGCAACAATATAACACTAATACAGAGTTTTTCGGCATACACTAAAATAGATATTACTAAATCTGGGTTTGGTAGCATTTACCTGTCACTGCGAGCTTTTCCAGCATTTGTAGAAACCTTCAGTTTTCTTATTAGCGCATCAACTGTTTAGGTAGAAAACTTCAGTTTTCTTAGTAGCACATCTAGTGTTTAGCCCCAGTGATACAGAGTAAAATTCTAAGAACACATAATTACTGTGGTTTCAGTGCATTACACATGACAGCTAGAGACTGAGTGTCAGCGAATGTGGACATTTTATCTGTCTCCTGGCGCTACCTCACCGGCGCGGGGGTTGGCAATGCTATTTTCCCGGGGGGCGGGGTGGCATCAGGAGTGGATGGGGGCGAGCAAGTCTAA
>JAYMFT010421200.1:0-17638 GCA_038088735.1 Panulirus argus
TAACCTGAGCCAGGAACCCATTGAATCAACCAACCCCTAGAGGTGGATAAACAACTGGGTTGACTGTGGACGGACTGACTCAACCAGAAATCGAAACTATGCGCCAGAACCTGGTCGGCTCGTGAATGCGTCAAGGTCAGGAACGCTACCCGCT
Organism: Panulirus argus; assembly: GCA_038088735.1. NCBI lineage: Eukaryota > Metazoa > Arthropoda > Malacostraca > Decapoda > Palinuridae > Panulirus > Panulirus argus. Next base: position 155 of record JAYMFT010421200.1, read on the forward strand.
ACACCACGGGAGTCCATAATCATACTCAAAATAATCATAATAATCACAATTATCATCAGTTTGTCTTGCTCAGTGATTATTATCCGCAGTTTACCTTGATCAGTGATTAGTATCATCAGTTTGTACTGATCAGTGATTATCATCTTCAGTTTATCCTGATCACTGATCATCAGTGTCTTGAAAATCATTGATTATCAGTTTGTCTTGATCAGTGATTATTACAATCAGTTTGTCTTGAACAGTGATTATCATCAGTTTATCCTGATCAGTGATCATTGTCATCAGTATGTGCTGATCAGTGATTATCATGTTTATCTTGATCAGTGAATATCGTAATCAGTTTGTCTTGATCAGTGATTTGTATCATGTTTATCTTGATCAGTGATTATCATGTTTGTCTTGATCAGTGATTATCATCATCAGTTTATTTTGATCAGTATTTATTGTCATCAGTTCATCTTGATAAGTGATTATTATCATCAATTTGTCCTGATCAGTGATTATTATCAGTTTATCTTGATCAGTGATTATTATCAATTTATCATGATTAATGATTATTCTCATTAGTTTATCGTGATCAGTGATTATTATCAGTTTATCTTGATCAGTGATTATTATCATCAGTTTATCTTGATCAGTGACTATTATCCTCAAATTGTCTTGATTAGTGATTATTTTCCTGATGTTGTCTTTTTCAGTGATTATTATTCTCATTTTGACTTGATCAGTGATTATTATCCTCAGTTTGTCTTTATCAGTGATTTTTATCCTCAGTTTATCTTGATCAGTGATTATTATCATGTTTCTCTTGGTGGGTGATTATCATAATCAGTTTGTCTTGATCAGTGATTAATATCATGTTTGTCTAGACCAGTAATTATCATCAGTTTGTCTTGATCAATGATTAGGATGTTTGTCTTGATCAGTGATTATTACCATCAGTTTGTCTTTATCAGCAGATAATATCATCAGTTTATCTTGATCAGTGATTATTATCAGTTTATCTTGATCAGTGATTATTATCATCAGTTTTTCTTGATCAGTGACTATTATCTCAAATTGTCTTGATTAGTGATTATTATCCTGAGGTTTTAATCAGTGATTATTACTCTCATTTTGACTTGATCAGCGATTATTATCCTCAGTTTGTCTTCAGTGATTTTTATCCTTTTGTCTTGATCAGTGATTATCATCATCAGTTTGTCCTTATCAGTGATTATTGTCATCACTTTATCTTGATCAGTGACTATTATCATCAATTTATCTTGATCAGTTATTATTATCTTCAGTTTGTCTTTATAAGAGATTATTTTCATCAGTTTATCTTCATCAGTATTTTCCTGAGTTTGTCTTGATCAGTGATTATTATCATGTCTTGATCAGTGATTATTATCATTTTGCCCTGGTCAGTGATTATCATCATCAGTTTGTCCTGATCAGTAACTGTTATCATCAGTTTGTCTCGCTCAGTGATTATTATCAGCAATTTGACTTGATCAGTGATTATCATCATCAGTTGGTCCTGAGAAGCGATTATTATCATCAGTTTGCATTGATCAGTGATTATCATCTTCAGTTTATCCTGATCCTCACTGATCATCATTGTCTTAATCAATAATCATTGATTACCAGTTTATCTTGATCAGTTTGTCCTGAACAGTGATTATTATCATCAGTTTATCCTGATCACTGATCATTGTCATAGTTTGTTCTGATTATCATAATCAGTTTGTCTTGATCAGTGATTAGTATCATCAGTTTGTCTTGGTCAATTATTATCATCAGTTTGTCTTGATAAGTGATTATAATCATCAGTTTATCTGATCAGCGATTATTTTCATCAGTTCATCTTGATCAGTGATTATTATTATGTTTGTGTTGATCAGTGGTTATTATCGTCAATTTGTCTTGATCAGTGATTATCATCAGCTTATCTTGATCAGTGATTATTATCATCACTTTGTCTTGATCAGTGACTATTATCCTCAGATTGTCTTGATTAGTAATTAGTATTGAAGTTGTCTTAATCAGTGATTAATATCTCATTTTGTCTTGATCAGTGATTATTATTCTTATTTTGACTTGATCAGTGGTAATTATCCTCTGTCTTGATCAGTGATTATTATCAACCTTTTTTCTTGATCAGTGATTATTATCATCCTTTTGTCTTGATCAGTGATTGTCATTAGTTCGTCTTGATCAGTGATTATTGTCACTATCTTGATCAGCGACTATCATCATCAATTGTCTTGATCAGTGATTATTATCTGCAGTTTGTCTTGATAAGAGATTATCATCATCAGGTTATCTTGATCAGTGATTATTATCCTGAGTTTGTCTTGATCAGTGATTATTATCTTCTGTTTGTCTTGATCAGTGATTATAATCATCATTTTGTCTTGATCAGTGATTATCATCATCAGTTTGTCCTGATCAGTGATCATTATCATCAGTTTGTCTTGCTCAGTGATAATTATCATCAATTTGCCTTGATCAGTAATCATCACCATCAGTTGGTTCTGATCAGTAACTGTTATCAAATTGTACTGATTAGTGATTATCAGTTTTCTTAATAATTATCATCATTTTGTCTTGATCAGTTAGTATTATCTTCATCCTGATCACTAATCATCATTGTTTTAATGATTATGGATTATCAGTTTGTCTTGATCAATGATTATTATAATCAGTTTGTCCTAAACAGTGATTATCATCATCAGTTCATCCTGATCAGTGATCGCTGTCATCAGTTCGTCCTGATCAGTGATTATTATCATCAGTTTCTCTTGATCAGTGATTATCATACTCAGTTTGTATTGATCAGTGATTAGAATAATCAGTTTGTCCTCATCAGTGATTATCATCAGTTTGTCTTGATCAGTAATTGTCATCAGTTTGTCTTCATCAGTGATTATTATCGTCAGTTTATCTTGATCAGCGATTATTGTCATCAGTTCATCTTGATCAGTGTTATCAGTTTGTGATGATCAGTTATTATTATCAATTTGTCTTGATCAGTGATTATCATCATGCTTATCTTGATCAGTGATCATCATCAGTTTATCATGATCAGTGATTATTACCATCAGTTTATCTTGATTAGTGACTATTATCCTCAAATTGTCTTGATTAGTGATTACTATCCTAAGGTTGTCTTAATCAGTGATTCTTATTCTCATTTTGATTTGATGTTATTATTATCCTCAGTTTGTCTTGATCAGTGATTATCATCATCAGTTTGTCTTGATCAGAGATTATTATCATCACTATCTTGATCAGTGACTTATCATCAATTTTTCTTGATCAGTGATTATTGTCCTCTGTGTTGATAAGAGATTAATATTATTAGTTTATCTTGATTAGTGATTATTATCCTGAGTTTGTCTTGATCAGTGATTATCATGTTTGTCCTGATCAGTGATGATTATCATCAGTTTGTCTTGCTTAGTGATTATTATCAGCAGTTTGCCCTGATCAGTAATCATCATCATCACTTGGCCCTGATCAGTGATTATTATCATCAGTTTGTACTGACCAGTGATTATCAGCTTTTCTTAATAATTATCATCAGCTTGTCTTGACCAATGATTATTATCTTCAGTGATCATCAGTGTGTCTTAATAATTATTGACTATCAGTTTGTCTTGATCAGCGATTACTTTAATCATTTTGTCCTGAACAGTGATTATTATCATCAGTTTATAACTGATCAGTGATCATTGTAATCAGTTTGTCCTGATCAGTGATCATTATCAGTTTCTCTTGATCAGTAATTATCATCTAATTATCATCAGTTTGTCTTGATCAATGGTTATTATCAATTTGTCTTGATCAGTGATAATCATCAGTTTGCCTTGATCAGTGATTATCATCAGTTTGTCTTGATCAGTAATTATCATCATATTTATCTTGATAGTGATTATTGTCATCAGTTCATCTTGGTCAGTGATTGTTATCTTCAGATTGTCTCGATCAGTGATTACTATCATCAGTTTGCCTTGATAAGTGATTATCATTATCGGTTTGTCTTGACCAGTGATTCTTATCATTAGTTTGTCTTGATTAGTGACTATCATCATCAGTTTGTCTTGATCAGTGATTATTATCATCAGTTATTCTTTATCAGATTATTATTATTATCAGTTTGTCTTGATCAGTGACTATTATATTCAGATTGTCTCGATCAGTGATTATCATCATCAGTTTTTCTTGATCAGTGACTATTATCTCAAATTGTCTTGATTAGTGATTATTATCCTGAGGTTTTAATCAGTGATTATTACTCTCATTTTGACTTGATCAGCGATTATTATCCTCAGTTTGTCTTCAGTGATTTTTATCCTTTTGAATTCATAGAGAACGTTGTGCTCGTAATATTGAGGCTTTGTGGACTGATAATGTTTATAAGTAGACCCTTCTGCTAGAATGGTCAGAATGATCTTGAAAACGTAATGCGAGCAGAGGTGTAACTTAGTCACCAGTCATGTTACTCAGACTTTCATGACGCGAATCTCTCTGTAAGTGTAGGATTTTTGGTGCGGTGGAACTCTGAAGATAATCCTGAGTGTGTAAACTGGTCAACCCTGGGAGATGACTTAATACCTCAGCCAGTGGTAACTCTCCATCGTACCCCTGGCAGCCCTCACTTCACTACACTGAACCATATAAGACTGAGTCTTCACTCCGCACGTACCAGTTGGTCTGGATGCTATGGAAATCATTCTCTACGGCTGGTACGATAATTTTCCTCCAGCTTGGGGTGAGGGGGCCTCACCTCTCTCATTACTCCCCCCAAGCTTGAAATTATTCGCGTTGGTAGGTTGTGTACGGCTACACCCACGTTAATGTGTAGCTGTCTTTTTAACATGGTCCCTGATAAACATGTTTAACGTCAGGGTTCGAATCTTCCTCGCTAAGTATTAGTTATAGGCCGTAGACCGACCACTCTCTAACCATTGCCGAGGTGGAGTTTGGTGTGTGATTGTCAGCCGAGGTCTGTCGTTCATCACGACGTCAGGCTTTAACCTGCCGATTTGAAATACACCAGCAGGTGTTTTGATTTTGCCTTGAATGCCTTTATGCTTCCAGCACATTTTGGTTTTTCCAAAGCGGAGTTACCGCAAGGATTGTACGGTATCTCAGGGCTGAGACGACTTAATCATTTAAAGACTGTTTACTGATCACTTGGGCGTGGGCGCGAGCTAGCGAGGCAGGCTGTTGCATCACAGACTCTCGGAGTCTCGCTACAGACGGTTCCAGCACCGCTATTGCACGTGTTTAGAACAGGATGTGTGTCGGGAGTTTACGCTTGTCAGTTTACCTTATTGGAATAAAAGTAACAGGTTTGCAGGATGTGGTCCCCTTCTGAACAGGACGCCAGACAAACATCTAAACGTTCCTGCAGTTATCAGAACATACGAGTCCAGCATCCAGGTATATGTCTAAGGAAGTATTCAGCAAACTCTTCACGTCGAATATCGCCGTGCTTAAAGAAGCACAGACAGCTAATAGAGAAGGTCCAGAGGAGGGCAATAAAGACGGTAGAAGAATTGAGAGAGCTGAGCTAGAAGCTAGATACCATAGGTATGTCCGCCATGGAGGAGAGAAGAATAAAGGGTGATTTGATCACAACCATTTTAGTTTATAAGACCTACTTGATGACGTCAAATGTAAAGAATTTTCAAAATATGCGGTGACATAACGCCTACAGACCAAAACGTGAACTTAAGCAGGAAACTTGCTAGTTCAAGATTAGTGGATGAATGGAATAAAATGCGTGCGTGATGAAGTTGCATGATTGTAGAAATGTTCGAAAGAGGTGGGGGGGGGGGGCAGGAGAGTAGAAATCCCTCCTCGTATATGATATATAGGTAATCAAACACGCACACACAGTGACGCTTGGTAGCTTATTCATGGTGTGGGAGACGTGTGCAGTGGCGTTTGCTGGTTCTTGGTTGTTGGGATTCACAGTCACTCTGGCCAGGTCTTGCCGCTGTGTGCTTTCCGTCTCCTCCTCGCCTTACACTTCCCAGTCAGAGTCTGCGGGGACAAGAAAGTGCTACTCAGTGAAAGCAATTATGGTGTTCCTCCTCCTCCTCGGGAGGACTAGAGCGACTCTCGGACCCAGCCAGTCATATGTCCGGACTAGAGTAAAAGCGAGCTGTGATTGGCCACCGGCCATTGGCTATTCCGCTCACGCTAGGGATGGGAAAAAAAGCAGCTGACCTCCGGTGGATCCTAACTTAGCATTAAGGAATTCCGTCCGTCTGTCGGAGGAGATGTCGGGCACGCCGCTGCCGAGCCCTGAGTCCGTCCGCCTGGCGTCATGTATACATACTTTCTCTCGTCTCCCGTGTCATCCGTGCTGGACGCTGTGGTCAGTCAAGGACACGGACTTGTGGTGGAGGTCCGGCCGTGATTCGCGCCACATCCTGCTGCTGCTGCTGCCGGCGTCGCGGAAAACTTGGCTGGTGTGAGTGTGGGCACCCACCACCACTGCCAACCTTGGCCGTACGCCGTTTTCTCCTCCGTGCGTAGAGGCCAAGGTCTGCTCTCCTGCTGGCCACCACACCTCACTGCTGGATGTCGCTGCCGCATACTGTACAGGGAGAAGGAGGTAGAGGGAGGAAGAGAGAGAGAGAGAGAGGAGGGAGAGAAGTGGACTGAAACGTAGTAAGGAAACAGAGTGAGTTACAACATAGTGCCATGGGATTGCAGAGGAGAACGTAAAAGCTAAGTACCTGTTACAAGAGGACGCCTTCTGCCCGTGGGATAAATTGATCCATTCTAGAGGCTGACTAACAAGATAGCGCCACGAGGAAATGCGTAAACAATGAAGACGTGGACACTGAGGAAGTTAGGAAAGCTGATCGGAAGTGGATGAAGTAAATCGCCTGAACGATCCTCAGGGAAGAAGGGAACGGCGTAGAAAGTGACTATCAACAGTGTTTTCATGGTCGACTGTGACACACCGAATGTGAACACCTTGACTTCTCTAGCACATGTCCCGCCCACCTCCTCTATATGCACTATCACACACACACACATATACAAACACACACGCACACACACACACGCGCGCCGTTTTTTCTCTGGCGTCTGACCTCGCCGAGCAGAGCGAGGTCAGGATCGTAGCAGAAAGTTGATCAGGCACTTAGTGCCCTCCTGACCGCCCCTAAGAACAGGTGTGCCGTCCGGCGTCCTACCTCCAGCTCCAGGACCTCGCCCCCCTCCCCTACCCTCCCCTGTCCCCGTCGTCCCTCTAACCTAGAACACTTCTGAGATCCCCACCAGGACCCCTGTCCCATCCTTTTATCCTCCGGTACAGTAGGATTATTACCGTGATCGTCCTATTCCGCCTCAAAGTGACAGAAGGATACAAGAGAAGAAACAAATCCTGTGGCAATCTCAGACAGGTCCTCCTCCGTCAGCGAGGAGCGGGCCTCCACCTTGCGTCCCAGTCTTTGCCTCTCGCACACCCCCAGCGTTCGTGACTGTACTGAGACGTGCTGTGTGACTGAAACTTCCAGTGTCTTTTGGAACGTATCAGAGATTTTGTCTTCATCTCCAAGTTATATAATCTGTGACTTTGTGACGAAAGTTGTACCTTAGTTGTCAAAATTTTAGTTGAAATTAGGTCAGTACAGAGCAATTATCAAATATCATTCGACTAAGCGTTTCCATACGTTTTCTCGTTAAGTAAAATTGACTAAATCGTGGCTGACTAACGGCTTTGTGAAACAAAAGAAAGTGTGTATCGTGGAGAACCAGTCCCGTCAAGAGAGGCCGTCACAGGGAGCCACATGAGAGAACCACAGAGGAAGTGAGGAGCATCACGTCGAGGAAGAGAGGCAGGTGGCGTACCTGCTGCCGCCACTGTCATACCTGGCCACACCACACGACGACGCCCACCTCACTCATTGTGCTGACGAAGTCGTTGCCTTTCCTGTAGGTGCGTGAGAAGAGACGTAAGCCGCGTGCTGTTATTGTTGTTGTTGAAGACGTCTCGAGAGGCAAGGGAGATTAACAGAAAAGTTCTCCTGCTGGGTCATGTTGATGGGATAAGGCGTCATCCTGTGTTTGATGTTCACGAAAGTAAATCCACTGTAACCCAGGCCGCGTGTGAAGATATTGTCTGAAAAGAGAAAAGTTCTCACATAGTGAAGAACGGCGAACGTGAGCACTGAAGACCATAAGAGTATAAGATTCATTGTGGGAAGATCAGGTCAGGTTGTGGTTGGTGGCTGATCCGTAACTCGAGGACCACCGCCGCCCCTCACCTGCTGCACAGTTCGCGTCACCTGATACCCGCACTACCTCAGACCGGCCATAGGAGGCCCCGTGGGTGACCTGGTGATCTAGTCAGCAGGCGATCTTGTCCTCCAGGTGAACCGACTTTATTGACTTTACTGAATCCACTGTCGCTTTGCATTTTCTTTATTTTAGTGACCTCCGTCCATTTGCGAGTCACGATTTGTGGCTGGTACACTTGCACGCCGATGGGAAGAGGTCCACGAGATTTTTCTAGCAGTAGAGAGTCGGCGCTGGCGAAGCCTCCACGCGCAGGTAGAGAATGTTGATGACAGCATGATGTCAAGAGGCTGAACGAACGTCTTGTGACATAAGGAAGACAGATTAGGACCGTGGATGTACCGGAACAACTGCCGGTAGGGAAGAAATAAGAACATGGGAAAACACCTTCAGTGAATCAGAATTGGCATCCAGATACTGCGCGAGTATTGTGAGGTAAGGAGAAGCATATCAAGTGGCTGAGGCAGCATACCTATAACATACACTGCACAGCAACAACAATATCCAGTCCCAAATGTTACAGTAACTGAGGCTTTGGAATGATATCAAAAACATCTGTAAAGTGAGGGAAAGTAGTATATGATATTCAGCTGCAGATATAAAGAAAAGTTGCGGTCGACATTATCAACCAACAAGAAGAAGATTTACCCAAAAAAACAACTGACTGAGGAGATGCTGAACATCACATCAGCATAACTGCAGATAAATTCCAATGTAATGAAATAGGAACGGAAAATATACTACGTAAGTGTGTAAGTAAAGAATAGAATCTCTCCCATAATCCGTCGGTGATAATATAAGAAAATAAAATCTGTTCACCAGATCATTTTGCAAGCGCGTTCTGCTGCTATATAAGGAGTGGAGACTCCTGCCTGGAGGTCATTAACAAGCCGTGAGGGCGTCACGGGTTGCGTCACGCGATCCCCGCCGTCGTTACCACAATCCTGCGTCTTGTGTGAGTCTGCCATTGATTGGCGTTAAGGTAAACGGGTCAGTGGTCCACCTGCTCACGTGCGCGCACGGCCGCGCCTCGCGACCACGCCACATTTAGAGTCCTTATCCTCCTGCAAATTCCAGACAAAGACTTGGAGGTGATCTTGTCCTCCTGCGGCTATACTGGTCACAAACGTCTTGACAGATGCTGATCTGAATCCAGGTGGAGGTAGATCTTGTAACACAGGTTCCGTATTTTGGGATACATAATACAGGATCCGATATAGGTAAGACGCGCTTGTCATCGGCTGGGGACAACGAGCGAGTGGAGTATCGAGCGGCCGAGGCAGGATCAGCTGACCCGGTGGACTAGGATGCAGGGTCAGCCAAGGCGTATGTAGGGCAGCCAGCCATCACTCGGTGCGGCATCGATCACCACGGAAGACATAATTCTAGCTTCCCCCCTCTCACCCCACACCTCCACACCGCATCCCTCCCTCCCTCCCTCAGGCGTAGTATCGATATTGGTTCGCGTCAACGGCGCGGCGGAGATATTGGAGGGAAGAAGGTCATAGTGAAGCGAAGTCGTAAGTCACCAGCGGAGTGGCAGCAGCAAGTATCCTGAGGTACGCTATGACGCGCCTGCCCACGACACGCATCCTCTAACCAGCAAGTAGGATTGTGAAGCCAACTGCTTCCTTTATCCACGGCAGGCATAGCCATCGGGTAAAACATTAACATTCAGTTTTAACCAGTAAATCTAGAACCATTTTCAAATCACAGAAGGCACCTTGCAACTCTTCCATTCCCAGAAAACATCTCACAGTTAACTTCGTCAGCAGAAAAACACCTTCAACAATCTGCAGGCGTGAAAACCCTCTCGTAGACGATCTCATCCAACGACGACTTCCTCCAGCTTGCTTCTGATGTACAAGATATCCTTCAGTCAACTTCATATAGGACAGACATCCTTCATCCAGTACTATCCATAATAGGCATCCTTTAACCACTCGTGTCCAGAGCGGACATTCTTCAGATAGTTTCGTCCTCAGAAGACGTCGAGTCAGTTTCATCTGTAAAAGAATAAAGATAGTTTCATCTACGGAAGACGTCGATTGAGTTTCATCCCCAACAGACATATATCAGTCATTCGCATCTAAAGTGCCTATCTATTTACGTCTCATCCACAGAAGACATCCTTAGAACAATTATCATCCACAGAAGGCATCCATTAGTGTACAATATACCTTCATCCTAATGCCCGTGAACCATTGTCTGATATTTATTGAGCCACTACACTATTGGTGGGTCTGCTGAGCTGTTGGTGCAGCTCTTATCCAGTAACCACAACTCGTGACCAGGTTTCCCTCACTGAGACCCTCCCGCCAGTAGAGTCCTGCGCTATAATAGAATAAGATTCAGTACCACAATATTAGTTCAATCTCCAGTACTGTGCATACACGAGAGGCGGCAAGAGGTCGCAACATCGATATCTGAGGTCCTACAGCGGCGTGGCACACTTTGGGAGAGTCAATACAGGAGTGCCAGTGCCAGGACGTCTTGGGTTGTCACGCATCCCAGCGACCTATATAAGGGTTGCGAGAGACCGCCGCTGGCCACTCAAGTCACGTCTGCTGCCGACGACGGAGGTCCTGTGATACTTGGCGGCCGCCAGCTTCTGACTGCCAGTGGGCTCGAGGAGGCTGATCCACCGACACCCTGCCGGGAAGGCCCACATCCGACTGAACAGTACAAGAAGTGCCTTCCTCGCTCCTAGATTATCCCTCGCCTTTATACCAAGATAAAGACAAACGGACTAACTATCTTCTTCGCGTCACAAGTCAAGAGTGGACGAGCTCCCATATATCGTTTAATATATTTCTCTTCATCTTCACGGATCATTCATTCCGCTCCAGCGGCGGCTTCAGAAAACGTTGGACGTCATTCATTATTCACTGGGCAGCAGGAAGAAGCGGGTGGTACCGTGAGGCAGGACGGACCAAGGCGTGTCACGACCCAGACAAGCAACAAGTATCGCTTCATCATCTGATCAGTGCAAGAAATAAACATAGCAATATTTTTATACAAAAGTTTAATATAGATTAGAATTCTAAACTACAAACAATCTATATTCTATTTATATGCTCAAAATATTTAATATTTATTCAAATATATAATATTTACCGAAGAAAAGTCCACAGACAGTGCCCCAAGTATACTGTATACCACACCTGGCCTTCAAAATACATTTTTGCGAAAGTTTGGTTTACGACCCGAGTCGTGTGCTGTGGAGGGCCGCCCTCCTGGTGTCTGTCCGTGCCTAGGGCGGCGGGCACCACGCACCTCCCTCCACCGCTGGTGTTACCTCCACCTTCCATCCCGACTACGCAAGACTTGGCTGGGCCGGTGAGGCGAGCCGGGCCCTTGCTCCTCAGTGCAACGTTTGCCCCGACGGCCACGGGTTGTGGCTCAGCGTGCGGTGGGGCGGCGGCGCAGCAACGTTTTCTCTGGTTCCCATCTCGCCAGGACCGGCAGTGTGTGTGTGGTGCTCATGTACTCTCGCGTGTGTGTGTTCTCAACTACGGTACATAGTGTGTGTCAACTACCATAAGAAGATAAAGATATTTTTTATCCTATTTATGAATGAAAGCCAAAGTATAGCCAGTATTTATATATTTTGATGACGTATTCTTCGGATTATCTTGCGGTGTTTTGACCGTGCACGTTTATAGTACAAATTATCGGGGTGGTTCACCGTAGAAGACACGAGGTCAAGACGAACGGAAGGTGTGGTATCCTGTGACCCGCTCAAGTGTGTTCCTACTGAGGCACCTTATTCTACTTGTCAGGGACGGGTCAGGAGGCGCACACCACACCCTCCTCGCCACTCATAACTCTAACAAACACTAAACTCATTGTCAAAAGTGTCTAAGGAGTCAGTCAGCGCTAAAGTGCAGACTCGGGCGGGCGGAGGCCACCGCAAAGTCTTATCATTGTGAGTCAAGGTTGTCGACGCCAGCAAGATGGTGCTGCAGAACTTGAAGCTGTACCGCCTCCAGAGGCTCAACACCTTCCAGCGGCTGAATGCCATGTCAATCCAGGAACCCATCCCGGAGCACAAGGAAAGGTAAGTCGCACGTTCCCCTCTACGTTCCCTTGTGTCTGTACTGATCACACTCTCTCTCTCTGTCTCTCCTCCTTGTAATGGTCTCTCCCTCCTCCTTGTAGCGGTCTCTCTCTCCTCTCACTTTCCACGACTGTTCGTGAGGCGGTCTAAGCCGCTTCCCCGCTGGGTCATGCTCCATCATGTTGTCTTTTTTCCACATGTATCATCACTAGTGATGAGTCGCCCTGTCATCATCAGATTGGTGGGCAGCGTCACCAGCGGGCATGTCGTGTAATGATTAAAGGTGAAGGATGAGGAGAGTGATGAATCATGACACCGAATTCACCTTCCACGGAGATTCACTGGTTTATTCGGCAAAACTTCAAGAGACATGCGGAGACGTCATGAAAGTCATACTCCTTAAATGCCTTTACTGTTTCCCAGTCATGACAACGTCACGTTCGAGGTCAACATGACATCGCTGAGCAGTGAGTAGTGAGGAACGCCCGTAGACTATATCCAGTAATTCACCAGGAGTCTCTGTACGGATTATGGGAGGGAAGAATTAACCGGGGTGTGACTGGAGACGGTTTGTTTCCACGAGCACATCGTACGAGATTTGCCCTGGATTTGTTTATGTTGTCGCATGAATGACATGCCTGGCCTGGGCTTCTAATCGCCTGGAAATTCGCTTTTCTCTCTCTGGATCCCACAGACGCGGCACCTGTGCTAATGAGGAAATCTTCAGAGGTGAGGTTGTCGCCTTCCTGTGGTACGGGTTACTATAAGCGTTGGAGTTAAACTGCAATTTGACGGAGGGGTCTGGAGGTCAGAGAGTCACACACGGACATGGGCGAGGGAGGGAGGGAGGGAGGGCCATGTGACCCAGTGGGGGAAGAGCCTGACCCTAATGTTGGTGGCCTTGTCATGGACAATATCCTGCCAGTATTTATATCACTAGGTTCAGGTGCAGGACGGGAGCTGCTCTCGGGCAGGCAGGTACACGCTGCACGTGTTTGCTTGAAAGCACTCACACGTACTGAGTATTGATATACACAATGGCATTAGATTTAAAATTTGACGATCTTTAGCTCCCTGACCAGACTGCTTCACGTGTTCCCTTCGTCACTTTTCTCTTTTAAGTTTCGTCAGACAGACGTGTGGGGGAAAGAAAGGCCTGCCATGAGCAGCCACGGTTATAGTAACACACGCTGTATCGTATCGATCACGTCTGCACTCCTCTGAGTAAGAGGTCATTCTTGTCGCTCCGCACTCATCATCTAAATCAACAGCAGCCTGGCCATGCTCCCCTGGGGTATTGAGTAGCATGGCCATGACCCCCTGGGGTATTGAGCAGCATGGCCATGTTCCCCTAGGGTACCGGGTGGCATGACCATGGTCCCCTAGGGTACCGGGTAGCATGGCCATGTTCGCCTGGGTACCGGGTAGCATGGCCATGGTCCCCTAGGGTACCGGATAGCATGGCCATGTTCCCTGGGGTACCGGGTAGCATGGCCATGTTCCCCTGGGGTACCGGGTAGCATGGCCATGCTCCCCTGGAGTAATGAGTAACTTGGCCATATTCCCCTGGGGTGCCGGGTAGCATGGCCATGTTCCCTGGTGTATTGAGTAGCACGGCCATGACAGCCTGGGGTATTGAGTAGCATGGCCATGTTCTCCTGTGGTATTAGGTAGCATGGCCATGTTCCCTAGGGTATTGAGTAGCATGGCCATGTTCCCTTAAGGCAACGGGTAGCATACCCATGTTCTCCTGGGGTACTGGTTAGCATGGCCATATTCCCCTGGGGTATTGAGTAGCATGGCCATGTTCCCCTGGGGTACTGAGTAGCATAGCCATGTTCCCTTGGGGTATTGGGTAGCATGGCACATGACCCCCTGGGGTATTGAGTAGCATGGCCATGTTCCCTGGGGTACTGGGTAGCATGGCCCTGTTCTCCTGGGTTATTTGGTAGCATGACCATGATCCCCTGGGGTGTTGAGCAGCATGGCCATGCTCCCCTGGGGTACCGGGTAGCATGGCCATGTTCCCTTGGGGTATTGAGTAGAATGGCCATATTCCCCTGGGGTACCGGGTAGCATGGCCTTGTTCCCCTGGGGTACCGGGTAGCATGGCCATGTTCCCCTGGGGTATTGAGTAGCATGGCCATATTCCCCTGGGGTACCGGGTAGCATGGCCTTGTTCCCCTGGGGTTCCGGGTAGCATGGCCATGTTCCCCTGGGGTATTGAGTAGCACGGCCATGACCGCCTGGGGTATTGAGTAGCATGGCCATGTTCCCCTGGGATACCGGGTAGCATGGCCATGTTCCCCGGGATACCGGGTAGCATGGCCATGTTCCCCTGGGGTATTGAGTAGCATGGCCATGTTCCCCTTGGGTATTAGGTACTATGGCCATGTTCCCTGTGGTATTGAGTAGCATGGCCATGTTCCCCTGGGGTACCGGGTAGCATGCCCATGTTCTCCTGGGGTACCGGGTAGCATGGCTATGTTCCCCTGGGGTACTGAGTAGCATGGCCATGTCCCCCTGAGGTATTGGGTAGCATGACCATGTTCTCCTGGGGTATTGAGTAGCATGGCCATGTTCCCCTGGGGTACTGGGTAGCATGGCCATGTTCCCCTCGGTTATCAGGTAGCTTGGCCACGTTCCCCTGTGGTATTAAGTAGCATGGCCATGTTCCTCTGGGGTATTGAGTAGCATGATTATGTTCCCCTGGGGTAGCATGGCCATGTTTTCATAGGGTATTAGGTAGCTTGGCCATTGTTCTCCTGGGGTATCGGGAAGTATGGTCATGTTTCCACCTCCAGCAGCACCATATTATTCTTGAGGAAACCTGACATCCGTCATCCCCAACACCGCACGAGACGGAGGCTAACACTGCTCCCGCCACCGCTATCGCCCCAGCTGGTGGCCACTGTAATGACCTATTGGTACTATACGGGAGGGAGTTCTTCACTCGCGGGGCCCCATCTCTCCTACTGTACGGGGAGGGAGTTCTACACTCGTGGGGCCCCATCTCCTGTACTGTACGAGGAAGGAGTTTTAAACTCGTAGGGCCCCATCTATTGTACTGTACGGGGAGGGAGTTCTACACTCGTAGGGCCCCATCTCTTGTACAGTTCGGGGAGGGAGTTCTACACTCATTGGGCCCATCTCTTGTACTGTACGGGGAGGGAGTTCTACACTCGTGGGGCTTCATCTCCTGTACTGTAAGGGGAAGGAGTTCTACACTCGTAGGGCCCCATCTCTTGTACTGTACGGGGAGGGAGTTCTACACTCGTAGGGCCCCATCTCTTGTACTGTACGGGGAGGGAGTTCTACACTCATTGGGCCCCATCTCTTGTACTGTACGGGGAGGGAGTTCTACACTCGTAGGGCCCCATCTTTTGTTCATCTCTGTACCACCAAAAAGTCTTTTGAACTCTTTTCCACCGTCTGCATTTCCATTTTCATCACTTAGTCTATTCCAGTCCTCCACAACCACGATATCAAGAAAGTACTTCATAATCTCTCCAACAAGACCATTTTACTCAGCTTCGCCTTAAGACTTCTGCTGTGTCTGCCGAGGAGATGTTCCTGTGTTCCGTGTTTCTCGCTGCTCACCTGAGCACGGTTCACGGTCTGCCCCTGTCTGCCTTCACAGTACCCCAGCCTCCCACCACCACCACCACAGGTGACTGTCCCCATGCGCCACTCCAGCCCCGCTCCACCGCCAACACCTGCGGTACACACCACGAACCCTGGCGCCCGTGTTTGTGGTTCCTGACGTGTGGGTGGCGCATTGGGAGATCACCTTGCGTCCTCACCTTTATGCGTGGGGGACCTGCTGATGGATTCCACCTGCTTGCTTTTACGACGTTCCTCACCGCTCGGGTGCTGGAGGGACCTGTTCAGCTCACCTCTAACGAGCCTCGCCGCTTGGGTATCTAATGATCTCTTCATTCCAGAGAACGGGTTGTGGCACTCCAGTCCTCTGGCTTTCACGTTCCGAATTTATTGAATGTCAGTCTCCTCAGACAGCGTGGGTGGGGTGTGTGGGCGGGGGAGGGGGACTCTCACCGTCCAATCACTTGCAGGTCTTTGAGGAGGGACTAGCTGACTGTGCTCTGTTGAATTCGTATATCTCATGACTGTGTTTGAAGTGGAACACATGACGAGCCCTGTATCATCCTAGGGACATCTTGACTTCACTCTCGCTCTTCGTCTACCAAAGTGTGTGTCAAAGAAATATCTAACAGAGTCTGTGTCTGGTCGTCTGCCATATAGCGTGTGTATATACGTTTCTGTGCGTCTGTGAGAGATTGAAGCAATATGATGCATAGATATGTTGCATCAGAACGTCATCAAGGATGACGTGCAACGGTGGTGCACGAGGTGTGTTCTTACCGGAGCAAGGGAGACAGCCGAGGGAGACATTATAACAGAACGCTGGCGTGCAGGGTGAACGTAGTGTGACGCGTCTCCTGTGGAAGGCTCGGATCGCTACGCAGTGCGGAACAGACCCGTTAGGGAGCTGCCTAGCCCTGTCCCGTGTAACGTCCCGTCCTCATAGGAATATTTCCGTTCATGGTATTAACGGCTGCCGCTGATGCGATCAGCGAACCAGCCATCTCAGGCACGGCTACACGGTGCTATAGGGGGGGTTGTGTCTGCTGGTGGATCTGATGGATTGGACGGCGGACCACGTGCAGTAGTACTTATAATGATGAAAATGATAATGATAATGATGGTGATGTTGTCATACCCAAGATTGAATTTCCAAGTGAGATCATCCAGCTCCTTCTTCTCCTCACTGGTCGCCATTTCCCGCGTTAGCGAGGTAGCGCCAGGAACAGGCGAAGAAAGGCCGGATCCGCTCACACTTAGTCTCTAACTGTCATGTGTAATGCACCGAAACCACAGCTCCCTATCCTCCACGTCCAGGCCCCACAGACCTTTCCATGGTTCACCCCGGACGCTTCACATGCCCTGGTTCAGTCCATTGACAGCACGTCGACCCCGGTATACCACATTCTTCCATTTCATTCTATTCTGTGCACTTCTTTCACCCTCCTGCATGTTCAGGCCCCGACCGCTCAAAATCCCTTTCACTCCATCCTTCCACCTCCAATTTGGTC
>JAYMFT010421211.1:0-17638 GCA_038088735.1 Panulirus argus
TTCACCTTCATAACTGCCATCACGGACTAGTGTGATTTTCATATATATATATATATATATATATATATATATATATAAAGAGAGGTCTCAGATCCTCTAAGAGTAAACACAGGCCAACATGTAGAAACCCCTAACATTCTTTACAAACAGTTCATATGGTCAGCTATACACTATGCTTCACCAGTTTCTCTGTGATAATCAAAACTGACTCACATAAACACCACAAAGAAAAAACAAACTCTAAGAACCATAACAAGACACATCCAAACCTTCATCACAGTTCAACTCCATGATTCATTGTAGCTGTTATCGACCTCTCTTATCCTTGCCATACTCGTACAAACCACTTATCTTCACCCAAAACCATAAAGCATATTTCAGCCCGACACTGTAATGGCCTGCACAGCCCAAATCTCCGTCTGCCATCCGAAACTAGCACAGCTAAACACAGTAGTTCACACATCACGTCAGTCGACCTACCTGTCACCATTCTCGACACGTCAGTTTCCCAGTGAATGTTTGAGCCCCGGGACCTGATGCCTGCATTCCCAAGAGCCACTCAACAAACCCCCTCCCAAGTTCTTCATCCTACCAAGCCTTTCCCTCCAATCTAAAATCAAGAGAGATTTTCCTGGCTTAACATCCAGCCACTCCTCATGCAAGTCATTTCGAATCTGCACTACCAAGAGATCCGTGTGTTACGCTATCATGCTTCCGATCTGGTCTTCTCATTCATCGTTACAACCATAAGAACACGAAATACAACCACCATAAAGCCCTTCATGCTTACGTTAAGTTGTCACCTCCGTGGTGTAGCGGTTAGCGGTGCTGACCGTGATGTATTCACGGGCCGCTAGGGGTCGAGCGCGCATCGTTCCGAAAGCCTGGTCGTGGCCAGTCGGTCTGCAGGCAACCTAGCTGTTCATACTCGACTACGGCTGGTCAATATACCGGATACCTGGCTGAAGTTACGGTATGTATATATATATATATATATATATATATATATATATATATATATATATATATATATATATATATAGTTTGATTTTTCTCTCCATGTTTATATGCTTTTCCCGCGTAAGCAACGAAGCGCCAGGAACAAGAGAACAAGGAAACTGTTTGTACGTATCTGCTGTCCTGCTGTCATGTTTAATGTACTGTAACCAGAGCCTACCATCCACAGCCAAACTTCAGAGACCAACAGTGCGTGGATGTGCTGTGAATGTTTTAGAGAAAAATTCTATTTTGCCCGGTATCATTGTGTCTGTTCAAATGTCATCCATCTTTATTCAGTCAGCAAATAAATTCGCAATGTCAGAATGCTTTGATGGATAACGACAAAATATAGATGATTTTCTACCACAATCAACGGATATCTAAGCAGGTTTTACAATAGCGCACCGAGGTGTACAGCCCAGCAACTGTTGCAAAACTAGTGATGCATCACGTACCTAGATTTGGAGAGATTGTGTGTGTATGCATTCATTGCGAACGATAAAGAAGAGGCATCCATAAAGTTGGCTCAAAGAATCGGCGATTTGGAGCTAGTAATAACACACTTCGCGACGAGGCGAGCTATCTTATCTGTCGCTACAGCTGGTAGTTGGGCGGGGATACTGCACATTGCGAATTTAGCAGCTGTGGCTACAACGTGCTAAAATACAACCCTCACCAAATAAATCCGAGAGTAAATGTACAGTGTCCTTCAAATTATCGTAAATTGAAACAGTCTTTCGCCATTAACCACATGTTATGTAAATGGTTTAATAGTCTGATTATTTTTTTAACCCAGCAGGTTTTGCGAGAAAGATAATGCAAAATTCTCCAGCAAATTAGAACTTAAGTAACCGACAAGCAGTATGTTAACGTTAGAAGGCACAGTCGCAGACAACCTCCGGTGTGGGTAGTGACAATGTATCGTAGGATGCAGCGCTAAGACTGACGAGGAGAGAGAGACAGAGAGGAGGCTGGGGGGAGGTACAGTGAACAGAGGTGGATCAGGATGATGCAGAATACGTGGACATAAGGTGGAGGAGGTGAGGGGAAATTTAGGTGGATGAGTAACATACACTGGTGAAAGAACGGAGGAAGAAGGAACGGGTCCTGAGGGAGAATGAGAAAAATGGAAACATCGGGAATGAAGGAGGGTTTGACACCATTAATGCTAGGAGTCTCCTGCCACCATCTAAGGTTTCCTTAAGCCTTGCAGCACGCTTCATGTGGGATAGGTTGTAAACTTGCGGCCGTGTAAAAGCTCGGCTGCTTTACTCCATCTGGGTTTATGGACCCGAATAGTTTCGCAAATAGACCTTCTTGACGTAAATGGTCGGAGGCTCAGTTACTCGGTATGAGAAAACCGGATCTTGTTTGTTTTTCAGATCCTTGACCGCAGTGCTCACTTAACGTTGATGAGGCATTATCAGGACAGCAACAGTGAAATGTACTTTTCATATATAATGCCCATGAAGCGTTTTCTTGAATAGAACAGTCTTCACTCTTTTCTTTTTTGTGCGTGTGTGCATGTGTGTCCGGCACAGCAGCGAAGAAAGAAGCGGAGCAAATGGCAGATCACGAACGTTAAGCCCGCCTTTCAGAGACTGAGCTCAGCCCAGTTTATTAGGACATTAAAATCTTGGCACTGATCATTGTCATGCATCGCATAGATTGAATCAGCACCGAATGATCTTTGCTCAACAGAGAGCGATCGTTTACCACGATCCGATTCCCGCAGCAGGAGGCATAACAGCACAAACTGGAGCTGGAAGAAAAGGCAAGGCTGTTGATGGTGCAAGAGCAGCATCGACAAAAGTCTCGTGGAAGGTTATATGCCCTAGCTAGACATCCTCACATTCCCACAAAACAAAGGCAGCAAGTTCCCAAGCGCCTGACAGCGAGTGAACTTGGATTCGAGTGAAGCGGACACGAGAAGAAAATTAGATTATTTGGAGAAATGATATCAAGGCCATTACCAGGTCCATCCAAATTTTTCGAAATATCGTGGGCCACAGTATAAGAATGAGAACAGCAAATGTAGCTTTGACTGTAGACGATGTTAACAGTTAATCTTGGCTAAGAGAAACAATACTGGTGATCTGAAACTGCAAAATAAAAGTTAAATTCCTTAAACAAAAGAATGAAAGTATATTCGAAGGCTCTTTATGTAGAATATTTATTTTTACCGTTACTAGGATATATGCAAATATAATAGTTATATCCCTTAAGAATGGGCTTACTTAGGAGATAAAGTACTGACAGTCGAGGCGTGTAAATAGATCTAAAAAAATTTCCCCGGGCTACCGAGAAAAGTAGATGGACAGCGTCCCACTGGACCACCGATGGAACAAGACCCATCTATCCTGAGTTGCTGCAGTACAGCTCTAAGATTCTTACCTACACACTGTGGGTCTGTAGGGTGAAACATGCTGCCAACACACTGGTCCCGAGGACGATGCAAATAGACTCACGAGCATCTTGGTAATATATGTATATCAGAACATGTGACGTTCACATGTATATCACGCCCAAAACTCGAACCCAGGCTACCGCGAACAGCATGTGGACAGCGCACCAGAGGATCACCGATGGAAAAAACCTAACTCTACTGAGATGCTACGTTACAGATGTCCGCCAGCTGTTGGCAGAAAAATGGAAAATATTCAAGTTTTCCCCTCATGTACATCTTAGATTTGTTATGATTTTTTTCCTCTCACCAAAATATGTTATAAAAGTTATTCATACATGGGTATCTTCTTATAATCATCATGAAGTCACAATATTCATTTGCTGTAACAGTGTTAAGACTTGATGGGTTGTAGATTTAAAACATTACTACTGAAGAAGTTTTCAGCCTACGTCTGCATCTAGTCTCAGGATGATACTCTCTGTAGATGGTTACGGCATAGTTCCCTTCAGATTCCATACTCTAACGATAATGTCATTCATGAATGATTGCTGTAATGTTTCCTTCACACCATGCACTTTCAGACTAATGTTCTAAAACAATGGCTGTTGTAATTTATCCTTTGTTGTATTGCTTGCACAGAGTGCCGAAGTTCTCTTCATAGCATGTATTTTCAGCACTTCGCTTTTATTGTAAATATATTGTAGTATGCTATTCTCCCCTCGCAATGTACTCTCGTCTCATTACCCCTATTCATTAGCTGCTAAACTATTGAAACATAAACAATGTTCCATGAGATGATAACACCTAATGATGAAAGAAGCAAAGTACATTTAATAACATTTCCCAAAACGAGATATCATACTATCTGGTGAATAAGCAAAGGTGCACAGTGGGCTTCTATTTACAATTGAAATACGTTTGACTGAGGAAAATAATGACGAATGTTGTTATATTAACGTGTTGGGGTGTGAAACCGTGGGTTGGGATACTGGAAGTGAAATACGACTAGGGTGTGGAGGTATGTGGAATGTCCTTGTGTACATGTAAGAGGGAGTAGGTGTCGGAGTATCACTGAACAGTGGTGCGAGTTTTATACGTGAAGATGTAAGTTTTAGTGGTAGGGAATAAGGGTTAATCCACAAGGCTGGAAGCGCATTGTACGTGTGTATTCTTGTGGCTGTGTGAAGTTGCCATAAGACCTAACTCGACCCAAAGATCCTTGTCTGTGTTATTCTCGTGGCGAATTGCCAGCTCCCCATCTAGGATGGATTTTCCTGCTAGAAGTGCTCTAGCTGCTAATTCTTATCCCTGCAGGAAAAAAAAAAAAGTCATAGGTGTTTAAGTCATGGTGAACGACCAGATCTTATTTACCATGATTATTCAGGTTTGATCTAATTCTTGCGACCCATAAGACGAGAGATACTGGAACATTAATGACCCAATAAACTGAACGCAGCTCAGGCTTTGAAAGGCGGACCTGATAGTCGTGAGCTGCCATTGGCTACGCTGCCTCTTCTGCAGCTGTGTTGCTCACCCATAAATCTATGAAAAATAATTCTTCTCAAGAGGAAGTACCAGATTTGTACACTCAAATGGAAAACAGGTTATGCATATTGTTTGTTCTCTTACTCTAATACATCATTTTGGTGAAATGAGCATTATGATCAGAGATATGAAAAAAAAATACGTATGGTCTCCTCATCCAGTGTAGATGGGTTCCGATCCGTTAATCCGGAATTATGGATTGATCGTGTCCCTATAAACTATTCAGATCCATAAACCCAGTTGGAATAAAGTAGACGAACCTTTATGTGGTCGCAGATCTTGAGTGGAGCAACAGCCTCGACCAGATAAAGCACGTGATATAAAATGTGATATAAAATCCCATACGATGAGCGTCATGAATACCTTCAGTGTGGATAGTGACCTCCCAGAATTAATGGGGTTACATCTCCAGGCTCCCCACCGTCTCTCTTTCCCCCGACTCATTCTTATCTCTCCTTTTTCATTCTCTTTCTTAGCGGTTCTATCAACCCCTTTCATTCTAACTGATATGATTTCTGCTCAGCCATATTGGTACTATAAGATTTCTGCGATTTTCCAGTAAAATATCCACGGCAGTAGGATTTCTCAATACTTCACGGTGTTTCTTCTCCGTTTTCTTTTTCCTACCACTGTTGAGCCGGAGGGAATGGTGTGTGTGAGAGTATCCTTGGTTTATTACCCTGTTCCTACCACTAATGAGATTACGAATACAGACTGTCTGGTATCATGCCATTATCTTTCTTGTCATGTGTCCTTTCCATAAACTATTACACTTTTCCTTCATTTCAGCTTCCCTTCCACCCCTTTCTCATCCCACTTCACCTTAGAGCACCTCTCTCCCTTTTCTATCCCACATTTTTTCTTTCTTCATAAAATCGTTTTTCTGTCTAACTCCCCATCCTAGCTTTTCGTTTTACTCCTTCCCCATTTCCTGACTTTAATTCTTTTAACACATTATCCTACTCCTTCTCTATCCTGACTCTGTCAGTCTTGACTACTGCTACTTCTATTTCTCTTGCATTTCCTGTCTTCTGCCCTTCCAGGAATTATGAATAACTTTCTTCTCTCAATGTATCATTCAATGATTTCCCGAACCCAAAGCCTCGCTTATCTCCTCTACTCACACATCCATTGTGTCTATTTCCATACAGGAATTTCATGACTTTGGAATTAGTAATATGATATCATTGTGGTAATACTGATGACAGGCTGAAAATCATGTAAAAAAAAAAAAAGACTAAGCTTTCGTTAATCCAAAACAATTCGATTCTTCATTCATTTTCCTTTCACTAATTAGAAATTTACAACCGATAGATACACAAAATTCACTTTTTATGTTATAGTGGCTGTTGAACTTAGATGCTTGGAAAAGGAGGTTAGGCTGAGTATTAAGATAATTAGAATTAACTCAAGATCATTTTAAACAAGATTACGTTAGATCAGACATAGCTCGTGTCAGATATATCACTGGTTATGTAAAGCGTAACTGAGTCGGGAATGGTTGGTCAATCTTGTTTGAAAAGTGAGCAAGCGTTCCTGCCAACACGGACCTTACCCCACGACACACAATAGCATGCAGAAGGATCACTCAGGATGTGCTGGAACCTAGTCAACTTCTCGTTTGAACAAAGACTCAAAGGTAATGTTTCTGAAAGGTAGTATAACTACAGGAGGTATTTTCGTTACGAGAAGTTTTAATTGAAAAATAAAATCTAACCTAGCATTACCAAGATCATGACCAGAATAAATGACTACCAGAGGAAGCATACAAGACATGCTAATAATGACTTGTAGACTTACCCAACCTGCATATTGTCCAGGCATGTTCTCCAAGAGTAATATGCGTTTTCTTTCCCCTGCATCTATACTTTTTCTTATTTGAAAGACTGTTTGTTTATTTTTTCTGCCTTTACAATACATTTTTCGTACGGAAGAGATGGGCTAATGGAAGGTTATTTTCTTAAGCAACATTGCCAGGATTAATGCGAACGTATACAAAGAAAGAAACTGGTCGGCTGAGTGCCTGAATCTACAGTTTATCTGTGACCTGGCTTCCTCCGTCCTCCGACCAGCAGCCTGGCTGCCTCCGTCCTCTGACCTGCTGCCTGACTGTCAGCCTCCATCCCTCGGCCTGCGGTGTGGCTGGCCTCACCCTCTGGCATAGTCTGGCTGGCCTCGTCCTCTGACATGTAGCCTGGCTGACTCCGTTCTTCTAACCTGCTGCCTGACTTCCTGCGCCATTTGACCTATGGCGTGGTTGGCTCCATCCCCTGACCTGCAGCCTGACTGCATCCACCCTATAAACTACTACTTGGCTGCTTCCATCATCTGGCCTGCGGCCACGCTTCATCCAACCTAAAACGTTTGTATAACTGACTACCAAAGCTGCAAAGGCTTTAGGAAAAGTGAACGGTTAAGGGTGGAACAAAATTCCACAGTTCCGGTAGACGAGGATATGAAGAGCTAAATCACAACGATAATCCTGGTATGGCTGAGTCTCCACGTAGAAGCTGTTGAGAGCAGCAGCCATACGCATGCCACGGGTCTAAGCTTAGGGGATAGGATGCACGCAGAGCAGTGGCAGAAATAATAAAGGTAGAATTGAGAAGAAGAAGCAACATTTGGAGAGGGATGGCTGAAGAGAAGCGATAGAGAGTTAACACTACAGCGCTAACACACGGCCTCTGGCCTGGGGAATGCAGATTTTGTGCTGTTCATTATGTACGCATTTCAGAAGAAACCGGAGGGTATGGTTATGCCCAACATATGTGTATATTTTTGCGGAGTTGTTTTTGAAATTTGCATAGCAGGAAACGAATGAGATTCAGAAAAAAAAAACACAGAACGACTAAGTGTTTTGTTTACTGTTGAACAAGTCAGAGTCATTACTTCACTATTGAGATACTGCGGAAGACCCAATAAATTATACGAGTTGAAAGGTGAAGAAAAGTTAGCTGTAGTACATGGGATCATCTTTAGAGAGAAGAGAGACTGTAGGCTATAGGACGAAACCCAGCGGGACATCACCTTTGATTAAGTAAGAGAGAAATGTGGCTCAATAAACGACTACCGTGATAAGAAGACAGGAAAAAATACTATGCATTAGGAAACGTAGAAAAGAAAAATGATGGAAGTTAAAGAGCCTTGCGGCACACCTTGTTAAACGCTGCAGAGACGTCAAAGGCCAAGACAAAAGAGTCACCAAAATCTACATAAGAGGAGGACTAAAGGTAGATCACATAGTAGATAATTGTCATAAGTAAATCTTGCACCGTGAAAGTCGTAAGAGAGAATGGGATCCTCAGGGTTTAAGAAAGCGAGCTTTACGGAGAGGTTTCATGACTGAAAGGAGCTTAATGAGCCAGTTGGAGCGATAGTTAGAAGGGATAGAACGGTATCCTCTTTCGGAATTGGCCTAGAACTATGGCATGCTTCCAAGAAAGGAAAGGTAAGGAGTATTTTTTTCTAAACATATATATAACCTAAGCCTATATATACCAAGTCGATCGATCCACTCTGACCCCTAAAAACAGACCCAGCCGCGCAGGCCGACTTGTGACGTCAGGCGGTCCTAAACCCTCCGTTGATTCGTTAACCCTGTACTAGCACGTTTTCTTTGTTTAGGGTTAATGACGTAGCATACAGGCTCCTCCCACATGCGCATGGGTCGACTTCGTATACATAGGCTTAGCATGAAACAGCCGGAAAAAGATCGAAGCTCATTCAGCGGCACATTTCCCTTGGAACCTGAGGTCTTGTGCCATCCAGATCATATTTGCCATTTCTGGACGCTTGCAGCCGAGAAGGCCTTGCTAACAAGGAAACTATGACAAAAGCCGTACATTCAGTTAGCGTTATATGAAAGTGAAATGACGAAATGAGCGCAGTTAGAGAATTTACTGTTGCGAGGAATTGATCAGGTTGTTGAAGATGAGAAGCCTGGGAGAGCTTTCTAAATGGTTAAGGATCAGATGGACTTGTCAGTTGAAGACATCACTCACTCTACTAAATGTAAGAGTGCACGATTCTGTTGTTTACATTATCTTCACAATATCATTATTATCAGAAATTATCATCATAACTTTCAGTACCAAGATTTTCTTTTGTAGTAGAATTAACATTAGTCGTAATAGTAGTAGCAGCAACGGTAGTAGTTTACACAATTCTTATCCTCACAGGATCAACTATAGCAGAGGCAGCTGGAGTAGCAACTGTGCAACACATCCAGCCAGACACGTCGGCGCTGGACGTAACTTTTTTCTAGATTCAACATCAGTCCAAATTCACACCATACAATGACGACCTGTGTGTATGGACGTCCTCGTTTCCGTCCCTCTGGTGGTCGATCAGACCCCTGTGCTCCCTCTGTGCTCTCAAATTTCAGGTAATTATTGCCCGTAGCCCATCGGGCTGCCCATAACTCGTGCCTGACACTAATGTTTGATAATCCATGGGTGAAACAGCCCTCGGATATTGGCAGGTCTTGGATATTAGAGTTAAGAATGGAATTAGCCTCTTACACTCTCATTCACCGATGGATACTTTGGACAATGATCATAGGTTGTGAAAAACTAAGAGGGAGAAAACGTATGGCGTTTACCTCTAATAATGTTCTTTTTCTCATCGTACCAGTGACTTTTTCTCCTGACCTTTGCACAATCCCCTGCCATAATGTGAACTTGCAAGATTTACGTAGGTATTCGCCGTCTTTATGTTTTCATGCAAGGTTGTAAAAATTTGAAGCTTAATATCAATTTAACCTTTCTCGCTGAGCGGTTACGTTATCGTGTGTTTGCGTCAGGATGACTCGTGCTTTGCTAATACGTAAGTAGCTATGAAGGAATACAGGTGCTTTTCCTCTTGGAAAACTCAAAACAGAGTGTCGAATCCTGGCTAATGCCGCACACACGGGTGTGGGGAATATCGTCAACTTGATTGAAGTTTGTTTGTGTAGCTGCGGGTTTTTATGCTCAAGTGTGGGCGTATGTTTGTACTTTCTGTGTATACTTTCCTGTGTGTGTGTGTATGTGCGTAAGTATGTGTGTGTGTGTGTGTGTGTGTGTGTGTGTGTGTGTGCATGCGTGCTTGCGAGTAGGTTATGTGTGTGTGTGTGTGTGTGTGTGTGTGTGGGTTTGTTTTTGCAATTACCTATTTTCACGGTACGTGGAGGGAGTTCTACGTACATGGAACCCATCTGTTGAGCTATTTTGAAGTTTGTCAGGATTCACATTATCATTACTCAGTTAACTGCACTTAGCAATTAACTTGATATTTACGATGTGCTGTATAACGCTTTCTCAATAATGTTTCTTGCTTAATTTCATACTATGACATCTGGTTGTTATTTCTTTGTATCCATCTTCTTCACCAGCCTTCTGTGTGGTGCTGTGTCACATGCTTTCTAGCACTCGAAATATACGCAAGCCACTCATTCTTCGCCTTTGTCTGAGATAAAGTTTATTCCTCTAAAGGAAGTCTAAGAGGTTTATTATGCATGACCTCCTTCCCCTGAATCCGTTCAGTGCCTTACGTTGAGTGGTTTCTTCCTATGCAAATAGACATCTATTTCTTTCTGATTGCCTTTTCCAGAGTTTTACAGATCATACTTCTCTGAAAATCTGGTTTAAAGATTCATCGGAACTTCCTGGTGTCCTTTCTTAAAGACTGGCACTACCCATGTCTTCCTCAATTCTCTTGGCACTTTTAAGTTCCTCCATCTACATATTCAAACAACATTTCAAAAGAGCCTGTCAAGCGTATTTGCAAATATCTTCAGCATGTAAGAAAAAACGCTACTAGGACCATGAACCTTACATGGATCTTACATAGATCAAGACCCGTTATCAGACTGCCTTTCCAAGAAATTTCGGTGCATTCCGAGACGTCTTCCCCATTCCGTCTCACTGGTGTTGGGAATTACTGCATTTCACGTTAAAACATTTGAGTTCTACTTTCAGCTCCTCTGTTATCTTTGCACTATCTTCTACAAGTTCTCCCTCTGAATTCCTTAACCTACTTCTCTGAAACTGATCTATAACTCCCGATAAATCCAAAAAGAATTTACGATTATCTCTTACTTGTCCACAATACTCTGTTCAAAGCTTTTTTGTTCCTCATTTCTTAATCAGTTATATTAATTCCGAGCTCTCTTATATTCAAGTGGTGGTTGGTTGTAGCGTGTGTGTGTGTGTGTGTGTGTGTGTGTGTACAAGTACTTATGGAAAGATGGAATCACAAGTAAGCTTGCATGGAAGCCATTAGGCCAGGAGAAAGTGTGGGCGCCCACCAAGAGCACTTGGCTGGCTGGCCGCCACAAACCACCAATAAGATTAGCACCTAATCAATGGCCGGGTACGGTTCCGGGTCGAGGGTCAGCCGCCCAGGGTCACCGCCCTTGCCACCCACTCCTGACGGAGAGGAGCAATGGCTCTGGCCAGGATACGGTTATGATTCTTTTTCACCATTTTTCACATGTTTCTCAAACTTTTCGTTTTCTTTCGTTTTTACGTTTATTGTCCTATTAGCGGAATGAAAATTACTGTAACCTTTAATTATCACTGTTTTGTGACATCATCTATTTCCTTCGACGGTGTTTTATATCAGAGACGCTGCTTTATTCACATTTTCGTTATTTCTGGCGTGTTAATTGCATCCCTTCTTTTCTTTATTTCGAGAAGGCCAAGAGCGTTGGATACAGGGGATGGATGAGGATATCAGGCCGATATAATGATGGCTGTGCCAGCCCTCCCTAAGTATATACTTAACATATTAAAAGGACGGTAGATAATATAGACTTTAGAACCCGGTGTAACCCTCCACTGGGCTGTTTTTTGTGGGTTTAAGTCGTGTTGGATGAAATACGTCGGTAAGGAGGGACTAGGCTTCGGGTGATCACCTCTACATGTGGCAGGGTGAACGTCTATTGCTCACAGGTTGTGTCGTAAGCTTGATAATGTAGCGTCACTTTTGCTTTCGCTCTAACCTTACGTATAGTAACACCATTCTCTCCCGTAAAATCGAGAAAGGTTAAACCATCGGTCAGTTTCTAAACTTTGTGCAGACTTTTGTTTTGAAGTACCACTGCCGTAGCACTTAGTTTATATCCGAAATTTGTCTTTAGGTTGGAGAAGCGTTGGGTTTTATCCTATGTACATCCTCTCTTGCCTCTGTGATCATGGATGCATTATTCTGGTTAATCATTCCCGTTTCTCTTAGTGTTTAAGAGATATTTTCTTCGCTAGAGTGGAAAGCTGTATATCTTCCAAGATGAGACATACAACAACTCTAGAGTATGGCAAACGAAATATTTCAGCTGCCTCCCTGAAGCTATCGTGCACCACTTCCAGTGAGGACTGGATAGCTGAGGACATCACCTCAAGATCACAAATTGGGAATTAGAATATATATGGAGAGATGATGGAGTACGAGGAGGTTAAAGTGTGTGTTGCTGGGTTCACAAGGTTGGTCTGTGAAGACGGAAGAGGCGGACCAAGCTATGTATAATAGCCGGTGGTACCCATACCAAGAATATCAATGGTCTGTTCCAGGGTTCTCTGTAAGGATGTTAGTGTTAATGGTGCTGGATAAACGGATTGTTAACTTTGGGCTAAATTAGATTAAGCGTATGCTACATTCTAATACAATTTAACTGCAAGACTTATCTACCTACATTAATGATGTGCTACTTGTTTTGATAGCGAGTGCATTGCTTCGTCCCTTGTGGCTTCACAGTCCCATCACAGTATGTGTGAACATCAAGGTTATTATTATTTAAACAAAAATTCTATGACAGACAAATAGCCGGAAAAAAAGAAAGCTTCAGAATAAATCACGCGATTGTTATCTTAAAGCCAGGTCCTCTCAACGTAAGACAACACATTTGTGGCTTATATCACATTGACTCTTCCGTCTTGCTGTGTGGGTGTATATGGTATACGATTGTACACGATTTTCAGCACAGTGTCAGTACTGCTGTGTTGAGTATGCGTTCAACGAAGTGTGCTGTAGAAAGTGGAGAAACTTGAGTTTCTGTTCAATTGATATGAAAACTTTTATCAAGGCCAGGAAGTCTGTATGGCTACGTTAGAGGCATTGAGTGGCTATGAAAAGGATACTGTATGTCTGTGATGGGTACACTACCTGGATGTGCTCAAAACGTGTGCCTGCGCCAGGAACTGGATGACTGCTAAAACGCAAAGGAATGCAAAAGAAAGCAACCAGCAGCAGACAACTGGATCATATCGGTAAAGGGACCAAAATCATGATGGTTAGTGCGGCAGGAGTTTAAAGGCAAAAATATGACTTAAGGAGGAATACCAGCAAAGTTTTTATATATCTACGTTGGCGCAAATGATATCAGTCGCGGACTTAAAGCTAAGTACTGATAAGTAAATTCTTAAAAGTATCTATGGTGTCGCTCTCATTTCCTTTCATTGGTAACTCATTCCATAAATTTATTGTTTAAGAAAATGTGCTTTGCTTCATTCGAAGGAATGTTTTTACTCTAATAATATCAATGTCAAATCACCCTATAAACTGATTATGTTTTAGTCATCTAGTTTCCTTTCATAGGACTTGGTTCTTACCCTGAAAAACATCTTGGTAGTTCGCCATTGTACTTTGTTTCAAGAATGGGACCAAAGCTGAACAAAGAATTAAAGGAAGTAACACACCAGTGAACTGGAAAGAGTGAAGATTAGTTTCTTGGATGCGATTGCCCTACCCATGAAACCCTAGATTTTGTTTGCATGTTTTACTGCTCTAACGCACTGCATACTTGGCCTTGGGTCACCAGAGATTAATATGCCTCAGTCTCTATCCTCATTTACTTTTTAGTGTTCAACAGAATTCATCCTGTAGCATGCCTGCTTGAATTTACTACCGATGTGTAGGACTTTGTACTTCTTCACTTCTCTCACCAAACGCAAGGAAGACTTCAGAGTCTTTCAGTCGTTGGCATTCCAATCAATCTTCTCTAGTCCTTCCTGTCCTCACACACTCTGCTTTCTTTAACTTCTTTTAGCGTCGTCTCTTCTCCAACGAGTGAGCTCCTGATGACCAGAATCCATCCCATTCTGGGACGTCTAGATGGATGTCTTCCTTCAGGGGTCAAGTTCAAATATATCTTAGTATATGCCGTGTCTTTCAAGTTTTTACATGGCCGTACCATCTAATGTTGTTTTTTTTCATTTATTTCTGATACAGATGCAACTTTTCAGTCCTCTCGTAACTTCGTGTTTCTCATCTTAACCATTCTTGTATTATCTCTTCATAGTTTCAGTGAACTCGTTTTGGTTGCGAGTGACCATGCGTCTGATCTATACATTAAAGTTTGTTTTAGAAAAGTGGTATATATATCAATGTACTGCAATTTCTTGGTACATTGTTAACTTTTAGTTAAGGGTATAGCATACAGATTTTTTGCATTATATTAATACATCTGACCACACGATGCAAGATCTAAATTTACAAATGCATATTCGTTTGATATTCTTTTATGCAACATAAATTTATTTCCTAAGTGTAAATCATTTTAATTTACCAATAGATTATTACGAATATACTACTCTGTTGTCCTGCCTGGGATATATAGTTGCCGTATGCCAACAAGAAAAAGTATGTTCCTCAACAAAATACACGTCACTGAAAATCGCCTTCCGTCAAAGCTCATAGCTAGTTCTTTTAATTTGCTTGTCCACTTTCAGTGGCTCATTTGTCCTTCTCCACCATTTCGCCTGACACATCTTCCAGCGACTCTGCCAGTCTTCTCAGATGGTACTCAGACCCTAGCCTAACTTCTGTCTATTCCAAAGCTTTATCATTCCTCAGTACTGTAAATGTTTACGATAACCATCCTATAAAAACTGGCGCATTAAGCTCCGGCTCCTCCGTCTCAAAATCTAGTTCAATATATATCACTAACTTCCGACGTAAATCACAATGGGGGGTGCTGTTCACGGCTGCAGTAAATGTCCAGGATTATTGTCAAGCGAAGTGAATGAATCAAGAGAAGGGACGGAGGATTTGCCTCTCCCAGTCCTTGTTAAGACTTGCCCGCTGTGTTAATCACCTTCGCCTTGACGATTAATATTTTCAGCTAAAGTGACGACCTAGGTAGGATTCGGGCCTCAGATGTGGTTTGTTTTTCCGTCTTGTCATCGGCGAGTCGTCGACAAATTTACGATTCGGTAAATCAGAGACGGAGTTATCTCGTGAGTGGGTAGAGGGACACCGCCTACACCCTAGGAGAGACTAACAGTTTAGGTTGACTAAAACTTTTCCTAATGTGAACGTATGACTTTAAACCCTATACTGGTGATGCGTAAGCAAGACATTTGAGTATCCCTTTCTTCTTTCTTTTGATTTTCATTTTGAGTTTGAAGAAAACGCACTTATTGAGATTTTTGTTTTAATCTAGTTCACCGTGATTGTTATTGCAAGGCTAGGACCACCGTATCATACCTGTCTGATGGAGGATTATGGTTAAGAGAAATCGATACGATTAATACACGCTTCCTAATCATGCAAAATGATGAGTTCTTTTCTGTTTATGCCCAGAAGTATATAGTAATTAGTGTATTAAGATGATTTAACTTGAAGAGCATCTCAAAGCTTTACCAATTTTTTTCAATGTACGTAAAAAGAAAAGTTTTTCTCCGCATGACAACGGACGATCCCACAGCTCTGTCATCTGTTCTTTCCCGAAATGTACAACACGGATGAAATGAATGAACCGTTTTATTGTTATCCATGAAAGCTGTTTGGGAATTGGCAGGTGTCTTCATGGTCTCAGTAATAAATAAATGTTGACAAAACAAATTATATTTTTTTCCTCAAACTCTTGGATGTAATGATGATTGTTGATTTGTCAACTTTAAGTTATTACAAAGACTTAGACGAATCTTGGAGTCAACGTCTTGCATTGCCATTAACTCCATGTTTCTCCTTGATCTTAGCGATAAACGAAGGTTGGGAAACAATTCTTTATTCTCTCAAACTGTTGTAAGATCGACTTTTACAGCAGCTAGGAAAAAAAAAGAAAAAGAACCTGACTGCTAATTTGTCAACCTTTATTTATTGCCAAGAACAAGATGAATCTTGAAGTTAACGTCAACCTCAGAGCAGTTTTACAGCTGCTCGTTGTAGGAATTTTGCTCCTGATACCATCAAGATCTGCCTAGGTGCTCTTCGGCTCTTCTTGTCGATCCCCGAGTCTCCGTGCATCACAAATATCAACGTGCACATCGACTCTGGTTAATACTGCATTTCATTACAATCGAATGACCTGTTATCCGTTGGTTGTTAGATATACTGTTGTGGTATATTCTATTCTTTCATTTGCCGAATGCTGTGAATCACTCAGTATATTTCTATGGTGTTCCATTACCTGTCACTGAATAATAGCTGACTTTTTAATTTGAATCAGGAATTAGTATCATCCCAACACGGATCATATATATATATATATATATATATATATATATATATATATATATATATCATGCTTTGTCACACAATGGCATACCGTAGTACACACTGCTTGTGCTGACAAAACATGAATCCGTATTCATGGTTTACGTTGGAAATACTAAGATCTCACAAGCTCTTGGCGTATTTCATGTGGACCCGCTAATGAAGGTGAATTAGACTGGTTTGTACTATAGCGTTCTCTCATTACCAGCGTTGCTCTATTCCTATATTATCAACTAATTTATTGCTGGATTTAATTGGGTAGCTGAGCACGTTGAGGTTACGCTGGAATCTCGTGTTTTGGTGCAAGTCTCAAAGTTAACTGCTTGTTTAAGCAAATGGCAAGGACTTAGGAGGACTGTGAATAATGCATGCATGTGTGTGTGTGTGTGTGTGTGTGTGTGTGTGTGTGTGTGTGTGCGCGTGTGTGCGCGCGCGAGTCAGAGTCTAAGCGTTTGTAAGTGTGCGAGTCCGAGTCTGAGCGTGTGTGTGTGTGTGTGTGTGTGTGTGTGTGCGTGTGTGTGTGTGAGTCTGTGCGAGTCTGTGCAATTCTGTGTGTGTGTGTGTGTGTGTGTGTGTGTGGGCGCGCGAGCCTGTGTGTGTGTGTGTGTGTGTGTTTGTGTGTGTGTGTGTATGCATGTGCGTCTTCCCTACGGATGCAGGTCTTGGGGAAAAGTGGGGATGTTAAGCCAACAAATATTCATGACTGCCTTAAATCACTTTGTTTATTCATTTTAACAATGCCATATAGACACTCGACTCGATAAGGCGGTTCACGAGGTACTCAGTCTCCTGAGGTTTTCGACTGTTATCTGATCCGCAAAGTGCTTTGCCAGTCGAGTCAATACCTGTCGAGGTGAATCCCCGTCAGCTTGAAGTTATCATAACACTAATCTCCAAGTTCTCTTTACTTTACTAATGGAGCGTCTTGCAAGGTTTCTTAGAATACAGGCGATCTGACGGACACCATCATTAATCTTCATGAGAAATAAGATCTCTGGACCCGTTCAAAAAGTCCTCCATTACAATCCAAATTAGCATTAACTAGTGCTATGTACAGAGTCGGGGCGATGGAGTCATCTGAATAGACCAGATCAATTTAGATCATAGTTAAGAAAAATGTCATGACCGAACCAGTCGTGAATCTAGCTCTCAGCCTCGAAATATA
Organism: Panulirus argus; assembly: GCA_038088735.1. Classification (NCBI taxonomy): domain Eukaryota; kingdom Metazoa; phylum Arthropoda; class Malacostraca; order Decapoda; family Palinuridae; genus Panulirus; species Panulirus argus. Next base: position 17,589 of record JAYMFT010421211.1, read on the forward strand.
TATATATATATATATATATATATATATATATATATATACATATATCCTAG
>JAYMFT010421222.1:0-32709 GCA_038088735.1 Panulirus argus
TGGATTCTTTTTTTTTTTTTTTTTTTTTTTTTTTTTTTTTTTTTTTTTTCCCACAAAAAGAATGCTCTCTTACTATGCCCCACATCTTTGAATTAAGTATTAGTACAAGCTCCAGGGTGAAGGTGAAGAATGGTTTGGAAATGTCCTAGGATTAAAGTCAGGGGTTGATGAGGGTAGCAGTACTCCTAAAGCATGAGTGTGTGAGATTGTAGGGAAGTGAGCTCAAGACTGATATAGGTAAAATGAAAATTTATGTGTGAGAGATGGATGGTTATTGGTTCTTATGCACCTGGCCATGAGAAAAAAAAGATCATGAGAGGCAAGTGTTGTGGGAGCAGTTGAATGAGTATGTCTGCTGTTATGATGCAAGCAACTGGGAATTAGTGATGAGTAATTTAAATGCTAAGGTGAGTAATGTTGTAGTTGAGGGTATAATTAGGAGACGTGTTATTCTGTATCATTAATGGAAATGGTGAACAGCTTGTGGAGTTGTATGTGGAAAAAGGATTGGTGATGGGATTACCTGGTTTAAAAAGAGTATGTGTATGTAAGCAGGAAAGACAGTCAGTGAGCATTGTTGGATCACATACTAATTGATTGGTGTGTAGAAGAGGCTTTTAAATGTGATTGTGCTGAGAGGGGCAGTTGATGGCATGACTTATTACGTTGTGAAGGCTAGAGTGAAGATATGCAGAGGTTTTTGGAAAAGGGGAAACATTATGCATGAGAGAAAGTGGTGAGGGTAATTAAGCTTGAAAAAGAGACGTGCGAAGAAATATCAAGAGTGGTTGAGTGTAGAAAGGCAAAAGGTGACAGTAAGCAAAGCTAGGGGGACATATAAGGAATGGGAGGTATTTAGGGAAGCATTACTGGTATGTACGAGAGATTCATGTGTTATGCTCAAGATTGGAGGTGAGCAGATAGAAAGGGTAGTGAGTAGTGGATTGATGAAGTAAAGTTGCTAGTGAAAGATTAGAGAGAGATATATGGACAGTACTATAAGGAAGGATTGCAAATGATTAGATGTATAAGAGAAAGCAATGGGAGGAAGGTGTAGGGCTTGAAAAAATAGCAATTGAGAGTTAGTATGAGTGAGTATTGGTAAACTTAAGGGAACAGTTAGTATGAGTGAGCATTGGTAAATTTAAGGGAGCTTATGAAAATGTTTTGTAAGGAGGTTCATTGTGTGCTAAAAACTAGAGAGCTAAGGGAACATCGATAAAGGGGACAAAGGCAGAAGTGGTATCAGCTAATGATGAAGTGAGGAAGACTTGGAGTGAGTATTTTGAAATACTGTTAGTACCGCAAGAGCTGAATAAAATCATCTGGTTGTCAGCCAGAATAAAGATCCCATTGTGAACCTTAAGTTTAAAGACTCATTAGCCTCAAAAGCTGAATAAAAGTACCTGGCATCAGCCAGAATAAAGGTCCCAAACATGCCCCTAACAAGGAGTAATGCAATGTTTCCAGAGGCTTTTAACTAATGTTCTTGACTACTACTACCTAATTTTCTAACCTGTTACTACCATTTGTTGCTCCAGCAATTTTGCCAAAAGGCAAGGCTAGCGAATAACTCGCTTTAGTAAAATCTGAGTTACAGAGAATGAGTTGTACGAGTTATGTTTTATGTGATGAGAGGAGATTGCATGTTTGTGAACAGAGTACCTGCAGTCCACATGTGGGTGAGTTAGAAATGACAGCTATCTGGGTCAAAGAGTGCAACATGACAACCACTGAAGTGCTGGCTCACTAAGCAGCACTCACTAACCCTCTTTATACCTAGGGAGGTCATACTGTTAATGTACCTCCCAGGTTGGTAGCTGCGCATTAAATGATTATTGTTTTTCCAAAACCTTACCTAATAGCTGTAATGTCATTAGATTTAGAGTTGTTTAGATGAATTGGGTCTCCTTGATTTTTTCATACAATTAAGACAGTGCATCTGGAATTATTACATTGCAAAATTCCTCTTGAATTAACTTGATTGAACAGACTGTAGGTGTACTGCATTTTGGGTGCTTGTTAACCTCAGACTTAACTCTCTTTGCAGTTAAACGTTTCATTCCCCGCTACGGGGTGTCAAAAGCTCTTTGAGTTTGATGATGAGAAGAAGATACGAATCTTCAATGAAAAACGCATGGGCCAGGAGGTAGAGGCAGACACCCTGGGTGATGAGTGGAAGGGTTACGTGCTGCGCATTGCAGGTGGCAATGACAAGCAGGGCTTCCCCATGAAGCAGGGTGTGCTCACAAATAGTAAGTGATCGTCGGGCACATTTTAGTCCAATATAGTCTACTCTGCATATGCCATTAACATACCAGATAACTCACCACTTCCTCTGAACATCCATATGAATTATAATTGTTTCTGTTTTACTCTTTAATTACTGATGTTGGTTTTATTTTTAGTTTGTGATTTCTTGTGGATATAAAGTACAAAAACTTGACATCGTCCGTTGCTGAATTACATGGGAAACTGCTAAGATTATCACTCTTGGCTGAACTACATCACATGGACATGTGTTGGTGCTCATTAACATGTGTTTGTGTTTAGATTTTTTTTTTTTTTTTTTTTTTTTTTTTTTTTTTCCAACTTGATGCCATTGTGGGTAGTCTGTTTTAGCCTGTTTTCTATCAATTACCATTCATTAGAAAATAAGTTCATTGGGCATAAACTGTAACTGGTTTCAGTCAAGTTTAAAGCACACCTGCTAGTGTAACCTGGTATTCATAAAACCATCTTCATCTCCAGATCGTGTGCGATTGTTGCTTTCTAAGGGCCACTCATGCTACCGTCCCCGCAGAACTGGTGAACGCAAGAGGAAATCAGTTCGTGGTTGCATTGTGGACTCCAACTTATCTGTTTTGGCTTTGGTCATTGTCAAGAAGGGTGAGGGGGTTAGTATCTTCTCAATTTATTACAAGGTTGTTTGAAAAAAATATCAACGCAAATGCATCATACAGTTATTACGAGCGACTGTTTGTGGTATTGTTGATAGGATGTAGCATGTTTTTACATCATTTTCACATACTGATAAGATGCTTATGAGTGGTTTCAAGACAGATTTATCATCTTTAGCTGCAAGGACTATTTACTTATCTCATGGACCAAAACTGTGGACTCTTGGTGAATGGTAAGTGTGATAAATTATCTCATGAGCCTTCTTAATTACAAGTAGGTGAAAATATGCCATACCATGGCATGTTTGTTCCCAGTTGTGTTTTGATGTATTATATAGCACACACACCAGAGAGATTAAAATCCTACAGAAAGGCCAGCTCTTACATGAAGAAGGCAATTGGAGAAAAAATGGCAATATCATCATCAGTGCACTATAGCAATGAAAGACCAGTTTTAGATATGTGGTGATACCCCTGATCCCTGTGAAGTCCAACAGACAAGGAGAAAGCTTTATATCTTTAGCATAGCCCATCTATTACACCCAAGCCAACCTTTAGGCTGCCTGCGGGCTGTAATTTCGAACCTAACCATAACCCATGGATGACATTTTACTGGCTAGTGTAAGACTCATAGCCTGCTATGTGTGGTTATATGTAGGACACAATTGTGTTCAAGCAGTCCTTTTTAAGTGGGGCTGAAATAGGTCATAAGAAGCAGTTAGGGGCATCCCGATACAGGTATTTAGGGCTTGCTTGTGGATTAGGGGGCTCAAGTTTTGGTTTATCATACTGTAGATTCTGTTTCTTTGTTCCTGACTCAATCTTATTAACGTGGAAAACCGTGAACAAGTGTGAAAATTTTTTTATAAAAGTTAACTTTTATAAACAGACACTAGCATAGGTTTCAAAAGAAGCAATCTTTTGTTTACAATTGCCTACAAATAAAAGAACAGATCAGGAAAAGCTTCTTATTAGTTATGGGATTAATAAATGGAATGACAAAAAAGATACCACGATAAACTTATAAGAATTAGTTGAAAGTCCCTTCGTGAATTATGGGAAATGTAACCAATCGACAACAGTCGCCTCATTCTTTTGTTGTGTGAAGTAATGCAGTATTTTTAAACACACAAAATATGTAGTGAGCACTATATGAATCAGGCAAATTTTGCCTGCAAGCAGCTTGAATTTTATACAATCTTTGATAACACCTTTAGCTAGCACAGTTATCCACTTTGTTGAGAAATTTCAGTGTTTCTCTTATGGTGACACTTACATTTTTCCTGGTGCCTTTGCAGCATGCCAAGGCATAGTTGCAGTACTAAGCATAGGAAATTGAAGGGCTGAGATTACACAAAGAAAAAGTTAAACATTTTTATGCATTTGATTGATAAAAAAAAAGACATGGACAAGAGAGAGTGGCAATGAGATGCATGCTTGTAAGAGTCAGCCAGTCAGTGCTTTTGCTGACAGAAGCTGCACAGCAGTAATGCACCCATTCAGACAATATATCAGCAGCCTGTCTTAGGGGTACACAGGTAGGCCTTCAAAATATTTTTTGTTATTGCAAGTCTGGCAATCACAGTGGTTTGCTTTGAGAAGTGTCTCTGTATAGCTATTCTGCTGAGGTGATTGTTGTCTCTTTTAGTCATTATCAGTGATTGTTGTCTTTTTTAGTCATTATCAGATAAACTCAGACTTATTTGCACTTTTTGTGTACAGGATATTCCTGGGTTGACTGATGGAGCTGTTCCTCGTCGCCTTGGTCCCAAACGAGCTTCAAAGATCCGGAAGCTGTTCAATTTGAGCAAGCAGGATGATGTCCGCCAATATGTGATTAAGCGCCCTCTTGCTGGCAAGGATGGCAAGAAACCCAAGTCCAAGGCCCCCAAGATTCAGAGGCTTATCACTCCAGTTGTCCTTCAGGTGAGAAATTTGATGTAATAATAAGTCTCCTGAACCACGAACAGGTCTAGAGACATGGAATGTTGTCGTCGGTTTTCATCTTTGAGTAACTTGAATGCAGGAGATAACTTTTCCGTAGACTTGGAATTTTTTTATTGATTACCGCAGAAATACTGAAAATCTCCCATTATAGTGAAGTGCTTTTCCTTTGGGATTGGCAGTGTTACTATATTCACATTTAAGATTCTGTACAGGAGCTTGTGTGTCATTGATTTTGTATTGTGTTTTCAAAGAAGAATGTTTGAATACAATTGCATATTTATTGAAGAATTTAAGTTTAGGATGGATAATATCCTTTCAGTATTTAAATGGCTCTTTTAAGTCATGCATAGCAATACAAAGGTGTAGTCTTGGAGGGAATGTTTACATATTGAAAGAAAATAATTTGCCAAATTTTCTTTGCTCCTTAGGTTGTTACATTGCTGTATAAGTGACCTTTGAAAATACACTATCCTAATTTTACATTTCTGCACTCCTTGTTGAATTTACTGATTAACATGTTCATTGACTTGACTGATTCAAGGAATGTTCTTAAATAGATTATTTTTGCTCTGAATAAATGCTGTACAATATTCGTAGAAATGTTCACTGTATGCTGTAGAGAACACTGAAAATAACCAATGTTTGTATATTAGATGCACACATATCCACATATGATAAAGTAAGTTTGTTAGGGAAAATTAAGAATACATATTGGTGGTAGGTGAATAGTGAGAGAACAAATAGCAGCATAGAGGGGAGTAGATAAGGAAATGGATCATAGGCAGAGGTGAAAAAAAATGGCATTATTAAGTACAGTTGAATTTGTTAGATGGTAGAGTGACATGAGATGAGTGAGACAGCATGATGGCACACTAGGGGAATGATGTACTGTTAGACTGAACGTGGGTACGCCATAGAATAGTCTGGGCTTAACTGTGGATGGTATCTGGTTTCATTGCTTATGTACTTGACAGCCATAGAATGGACGCATGCAAATGAGGCCATTTATGTCACTAATATCAGTTACTGCTGAGAATTTACATTGGTTTTGAAAATTTTTTCTTGAGAAGGCTGTGTACATAGTGAAGGTTAATGTAATTATAAACATGCCATGTTCAGGCAGTTGGTAGGCCTAATTCCATTAACATGAATAGAGTGTCAGTTTTTATCAGATTAATCTTGTTTCTGACACTGAATGGTAAACTATCAGAACTTGTCAGCTGCATATAATATTCTTCATCAGAAATGTAAGGCTTTCAAATGATATTACATCACAACCAGTGCATGTTATAATGTAAAAGTTCTTTTTTCTTTTCAGCGTAAGAGACATAAGAAGGCCCTCAAGCGCAAGCGCGCTGTTAAGAATAAAGAAGAGAAGGCTGATTATGCAAAACTTTTGGCTCTACGACAGAAGGAAGCTAAAGAAAAGAGGCAAGAGGAGATACGTCGTCGGCGTTCTTCTATGCGTGACTCAAAGACTTCAGAGAAGTCAAAATAAGCCAATAAAACCTTGTTTAGAGATTTTGAGTGTAATTTTTTTTTTTTCCTTTTGTTTGGAAAAGAAAATGGAAAAGCATGTCATGAGAAAATAAGTGAAGTCCTCATGGCTGTTAAACCAATTTGGAATGAGAGGTGAATTAAGAAGAAATGTTAGGTATTGAGCTAATGTTAATGGTTTAGAGGTGGATTGATTCAGACATTACTATTGGAAATTAATGTAATTAGGGGTCATGGATCAAAAGTTTGCTTTTGTTTCCGAGTTACAGCCTCTAAAAGTTCGTAGAATATCACTGAGTTCCATAGATTTGTGATATTGCAATGATACGTGTACAGTATTTGTGATTGAAATATTCTGTATTAATTGAGACATCTCTGTGTAAGTGAAGAGGATCTTGAAAATCCAAGACAACTAATTGGTTTTCTGGTAATTGTGTTGGTGCTTGTAGTTGTGTGATTAATTGACTAGCACTGAAAGTTGAATGGTGAATTCATGTAGCCTGTCGCCCATAATTTTTGGGGGATAATTTGTTACACATAATCATAAATTTGAACAATGTATATAGGGAAGGCCATGGAGTGCTTTCCTAGTTGAAAATCTTGCTTGTATGTTAGAAGCTAGGGGCTTATGTGTTGTGACATTTTCTGCATAAGAATATACAAAGATGGGCCCCTTGAGTGCTGCCAAGTGAATAGTACACACGAGTGGTTTATTTCAAGGCCCATTATACCAAACATCCTCTGAATTAATGAGTCAATTTGAGCTTATGCATGGTTGTGGTTTAGGCTAATTTGTTAAAAGGTAATTTGTTCTTGTGTATTCTGTTTTCTTGTATATAGCAATTCATTACTATTTTTAGTTATTCTTTGCAAAATTTTTGTTTAGAACTTATATTGTGTACATTTTGTATATGTTTGCCTCTTGGAAACACTGCATTGGAGTTGTCCTCTGCCAGTAGCCTGTCAAGGATGAGGCACTAAAGGAGTCCATCAGTTATTTGGGGGAGTGAAACGGACGAGCAGTTGAGGGTGATGGCTCTGAATGTTAATGGGATGACTGGTAATAGTAAAAGGATGGAGCTTGGAGAATTTTAATAGTTATAGTTTGGATCTGCTAGAGATTGGGGAAACCCATATCATTGGACAGGACTTAAGAAGTGAAAATGGAAAATGTAAGTGGAAGGAGGAGTGGTATGGACAGGAATGAATGATAACACTGGTCAACAAAATATAATCCCACCCCCTACATACACACACACACACTAAAATGGGTGGACCTTATAGTACATTTTATGCTAAATTCAAATATGGTTTTAGAATTTTTCAATCAGGCATGGTTTTTAAGTGAAAGCAATTAAATTTTACAGTAAGCCTATATTACTCATTCATAAATTGCCTGATATTACACTTAAAAAACTTGCCTCTGAAATGTAAAAGTGTACAATTTTTGTCTATATTTAGCCTTAGGAACATCCCTCCTTAGTGTCCAGCAGTTATCTACCAACATAGAGGGGCTCCACTTTCCTTGGTACTGCTTTCCCATGTCCAAAATGTCCTGGTGAAATCTTTCGCCTTGCTCATCACTGACTGCCCCAAGATTTTCCAGGGAAAAGCCTAAGTGTAGATCCAAAAAGTGGATTTTTAGACTCTTATTGCATCCCAGAGCTTTATATGAAGTCAATAGATATTTTACGTAATAGTTTTCTGATCCCTGATTCCCTCAAAATCTTTGCACACACACACTTGTCTCTCAGTGTCATATTTCTTGAAGGCATTGGTGATTCCTGGCTTGGAGTTACTGGCGTCATAGCAGATGATAAATTAGGATATTTAACAGTATGCTTGAAATTTAATCTTGTACCATTTATATTTGTCAGGCAGAAGTAGCAATCTTTGGGTTCTCTCCAAACCATAGGAATGGCAAAAGGCATAAAATGTCGTGAACCTTTTGCCCAAGTTGTGAGAAACCTGACGTGACAACAGATGTGGGGGGGCCCAATTTTTATCCTGGTCACCCACTTTACAACCAAAGTAATGCTCAAAGCATTTTTCAGTAAGAAATGTGAATGAACGTTTTTGCGATATGAATGTCAGTTCACCTTAGATGTAGCAGAAAGAATTCGGACTGTTTACACAGTTTCTCATTATAGTATAGGTGGATGGGGTTACAGTAGCAAGAACTCAATGCAGAAATGGTCTTTTCCACTCTTGTTGATAGATTATGCTTTTTTTGTATTAAAGTGTTGTACTGCAAATGACAAAGAACTGATACTCAGGAGTGGGCACTGTTTGAATGCCCAAACATTTCCAGTCTTCCTTCTGCAGGCCCCTGGTACCTCGTTTATCTAGGCTTGTGCTTTCATAAGGAAGCTATTGCACTTCACAAACAATGAAAATAAGTGTGTTTGTTGAACTTTGTTTCAAATGCTCTGTAGAGTACTGGTACATATATACTGTATGTAATGATATGCAAGTGTAATGGAACAAAAAAAAAAACTTTGGGTGATAAGAGAAATTCTGAAAACATATTTGGATTCAAAGTGCAAAAATACATAAACAGATTTTTTTTCCATGGGACAAAATCTTTGTAGACCAGTGTAATTATTAGGGAAGAAGGATGTACAGTTCTGCTCTCACTGAAAGTGAGGGAGGATGTTACAAATCATGGGTGGAGCAGAGCAAGAATAGTGTGGGTGAAAGGAAAGATTGGAATTGTAAAGTTGGTATGGGTATGTGTACACTATGCAGCTGTGAATATGAAGACTAAGGTAAGGATGAAATCGAATGGTTCTTGAGAAATTTGAATGACTTTATAAATGGATATGAGGAAAGGAAGGTTGCCATAATGGGTGATATGAATGCAAAGATGCAATGATAAAATTGGCAAGATGGTAAATGGAGAGTGCCTGAAGTAAATAAGAACGGAAGTTATCTTGTGAATATCTATGCTAAGATGGGTTTATTCCCTGCAAAGACATTTTTTTCAGCACAAGATGATTCACGGATATATTTAAAGATGAGAAGTGATAGAAGAGAACAAAAGGGTTTGACATGTCAGTGGATGTAAGGTATGTTGGATGCTTGATTTGTGAGAATTATTTGGAGATTCTGACCATTTTGCAGTTTGTGAGGATTAGGAAGAAAGAAATTGTGGCATCAGGAAGAATGAAGAGAGAAAAGTTTTCGTAGGGAAGAAGAATCGGAATATTCATGGAGGAATTTGAATTAAGAGTGACAAAGTTTTGATGAAAGTGCTGTAAATGTTGGGATGTCGTGTGAATTAGGTGTTTAAATTGTTTAAAGAAAGATTGTTAAAGGTTGTAGAATTAGTAGTTGGATACAAAGTTGTGAGACGTAAGAATAAGTGTGGAAATGCATGGTGGACGTTTGAGATCAGAAATGCTGTGGATGAGAAAAAAAAAATGGCACAGGTTAGATTGCTCAAAATGAATGTACCAGTGAGAGTTCAGCAAAGAAGAAGGGAAAAATATAAGATGCTATGTGTAAGTGGAATGTTAAGAGGCTGATAAAGGAAAGCAAAGAAAGAGATGAAGATAGTGAAAAGTTTAAGGGAAATATATTGTACTGGAAGGTGAGAAAGGAGAGAGAGGTGGATATAAGAGTCGAAATGAAATGTCAGAAGTAAGGAAGGGGAGTTACTGAGTCAAAAGAAGGAAGTGAAAGGAAGATGGAGAGAGTACTGTAAAGAATTGATTGTGGGAGAAGGTGAGGCTGCATTTATACATGCATTGGTATGGAGTTGGAAGGAAAAGGATACAACTGTGGGGAGCCTATAGCAAGAAGTTAGGTGAAAAGGGTGATGAGGTTGATGGTAGGGAAGGCATCTGGAGTGGATGGGATTACAGCTGAAATGTTGAAGTATGGAAGAGAAAAAAATAGTGGATGCAATTGGTATGTAATATAGCATGGAAGTAAGAGTTTGTCCCTGAGGATTGGGTGAAAGCTACTGTTCCTTTATTCAAAGGAAAAGGTGCTAAGAATGTTGTGTCAGTTATTGGGAACAGGTCTTTAAAGTGTATGCAAAAGTGTTGATTGATATAGTGACTGACTAAATGCTGAATCTGTGAGGAACAAGGGTTTTTTTCAGGAGGTTATGGGCTGTGTGAACTAGATTTTTGTGGTAAAAGTATCTAGCAAAAGGTAAAAAGCTGGATGCAGCTTTTATAGATCTGGAAAAGAGTATGACAGAGTCAAGGGAAATGCTTCATGGGATGTGTTACGGATATACAGGATAAGGGGACAATTGTTGGATGGTGTGAAAGCCAGCATTTGAGGAGTGAATGCATGTGTAAGAGTGGTTGGAGAGTTGAGCAAAAAAGTTTTAGTATACATGTGGGGTGTGACACAAGGATGTGTGAAGTCACTGTGGCTTTTTAACATAGATATGGATGGAGTAATGAAAGCAAATCTAGGGAAAAAGGGGTGTGATGGGGCATGGTGGCAAGTCACAAGTCTGTTCACAGATGAGAGAGTTGTTTGCTGTAAGTGAAGTTGCAACTGCAAGTGTACTTTTTATGTGTAAAGCATTGGCAATTGAAGGTAAATACAGTTAAAAGTAATAATGTTCGAAAGGAAACAAAGTGAAAGAATATATTTTGCAAAGCCTTATGGCGTGAAAGAAGAAAGTGTTAACTGCTATTAATATGGAGGGAAAAAGACTAGAAGAGGTGACAATTTAAGTATTTGTGAGCTATTGTCGGTAAGTTTGGTGAGTCATTGGATCCCTTAATAGAATAGTGTAGGGTAGAGGCATACATATGAAAGTGAAGAAAGGATTAAAGGACAGCATAGTCCTTCCAACTCTAATATACACAGTGAAAACTTGGACATGGGGCAAGTCAGAGAGGCCAAAAACCCAGGCTGTGGAAATTAGTTGTTTGAGAGGGACATGTGTTATGACTAGATGGAATGAAGAAAGTACTGAGGGGGCTTATGAGAGATTTGGTACAGCAGTGATTGAATTGTGAAGTTGTAGAAGGGTTGAAAATTAATACTTTGAGGTGGTTTGGGCATACCTAAAGGATGTCAGATGGGCAGTTTATAAGGAGAGTGTATGATTGTACAATTAAAAGAGGTTGATGTGGGAGGAAGACTACCTGTGAAACTGGGTAACAGTAGAAGAGTACAGGAGGAAGAGAAATACGGGAAGAATGGTGTATGCAAGGGAGATGTGCAAGGTCAGGGATAAGGAGAGACTTTCCTTGGCCATCCCCATTATAGGAGTTCCTGGAGGGAATGGGCATTGATATATTTGGTGAAATGTACAGTGGTGGAGTAAGTCCCATGTTAAGATTTTCCTTGAAATGCTTTTTTAAAAGTAATTTCATACATTTTTTAGGGACACATTTGACCTCGCTTTTAATGCAGGTTACTGACAATCTAATCTAATCTAACACAGTCATCTCCTTTTTGTTACATAAGACTTATTCAAACCAATTTTCTTAGTTCAAGCCTTCCCCTCGACTATAACTTGCCAGGAAAGCTGCTATAAATTCTCTGGGAACAGTTAGTACCATGTCAAGGTTGTTGTTATCCTGTTTGTTGTCAACCTTTTAAGATATTAACAAAAATAGTGACATTACCTCTGCCAATATTTCCTGCACTTTCATATATATGGAATCAAGGGATGTATATAAAGTGGAAAATGAAACTTACAATTTTCAAAGACATATATGGCACAACTTACATGCATTCTGACTGTTTAAAGATATGAGAGGTTTGTTACATAGGATTCCTTACTGTAATGTCAATTTTCTACAATGTGATGAATGACAAAATATAGTTTTGGTACTGTACATGGCAATACAGTACCACACAAAAATTATATCTATCAAAATGTTTGCACTTTCGTTTGGCAAATAATTTAAACTTCTAAACCTACCTTCATTGAATACACATGGACGAGATGACTCATTTTTCTCCATAAATTAAAACTATACATTAATTAAAACAAAATCCATGGGATTACAAAGGATGATGCTCCTCTTAATCACAGTTGCACAAGATTGAAGTAATCACAATTTCCTTAATTATAAAATTAAAAACACAGACTAACTGGGAGATGGGACCTTTATGGAACATGGATGTCATATATATACAGTTTGAAATAACTGGGCCTCTTCCTCCATAATGAAAAATAAAGAAAATCTACACCATCTTGGACTGATCATAACCTGATACGTAAAATGAGTCCCTTGCAGGCTCCAACCGGGTGCCTTTTGTCTAAAAACAATGTAAACATACAAGGAGCAACAGCTCAAATCAACCTTATCAATGACAAAATATCCATAAACAATACACCTTTCCCCCACTTTACAAGAGTCCTAAAATGTACATTTTACCTTTAGGAAACAATTTCAAGAAGTGTGAGGTGCATCTCATAAGTGCAATAAATGCCTGCAAAGTTCAATAAATGGACAAGGCAATGGCATGCAATGTGAGCATGAACCACATCTATTATCATGTCCCATATCTCTGCCACATAGCCTCACATTCCTATCACCTAGCATCATACCTGCCACAAAGCTGTACAGCCACCATTTCCTATCACATAATTCCCATCAATTAGTCCCAAACTCATTACCAAGCTCTTTACACCCCATGGCCTATCCCCTAGGGGAGGTCAAGGAAGTGTTCTTTCTTTTTGTTGAACATGATTTCACACACTACTCTCATTTCATACATAGGCATTGCTTTTCTTTCCAAGTATGCTATTTTCAGCATTAGCAAGGTAGTGCCATGGTAAGATTAAATGTACTCATTCACTCGCATGCACTCTCTAGCAATCATGTATAATTATAATGCACCGAAACCAGAGCCACTTATCCACTAAACATGCTAAAAGTAAATGGGAAAAAGGGGGTTGCTAGCACATATGGACTGGCCCTTCCTTCATGATTAGAGGGAAGAACACGTTGGTTCTTTTTGTTCATTACTTGATTACTCATATCTAACACAGGCACAACACTGGAGGTGAACAACATGGCTACATGTTGCATTATGACATTGTCGAACACCTATGATACACTACACACATCTCTATAGAATTATATTTTAGTCAAACTGAAAATTTTCAAGCTCTACCCATCATCTGTTGCCAAAGTCCAACATCCATCATCCCGGGAATACACATTCCTCATCGTCACTAACGTTACCCAACAATCAATGTATTTCGAACCAAGTCACCATATGCATTACCTATATAGTCCACAGATGTGCACCTATAATGATGATTGCAGGACTATTAAGGAAGGCTTAATTTTTCTTGCACTTGCGTGATAATGGAAGAGACCTCAGTAGGCTACTAATAGTGCAAGTCAGCCAGATAGATAAACACAGGCAGAAAAAGTTCAAGCACATGATAAGACTTGTAGCTCCCAGTCAAATCTTCAGGTGACAATCACCACGCAATGACTCTTGATAGCATTCCATCTTATGTTGCATACACTTTCCCAACTGTCTGTCCCTAAGTGAGTGAACTACCCTCTCCATGCCTTCATTTAATAGGTTACAATACGACAAAAGCAACATGCTTACTGAAATGCATGAACAATTATGTTAAGAGCAAGAAAAGTTAAAATAAGCAGCCTTATCTCCTTGACAAATACCTATAAAGATAGGGTTGATGAATTACACAAGGCCTCGAATGCTCCCTGGAACATGATCCAGAGCAGCAATTAGCAGTAACTCAAAGACTTCGGTCTTAGACATTACTAACTCTCAAAATCACATTAACCCTTGCTCAGTTCCAACCCTAACAAGAAAAAATAGAGAACAAGAGTCACACCAGGCATGAAATACAATGCATATGAACACTTTAAGCTCAGAAAAGCAGCCAGAGTTGGTGGAAAATAGTAACGTCATAAGATTCATGAAAACAAGGAACTAAATGATGACTTTGCAATCCTACAGAGGTTACTCCCTAACATAGCTACACAGGACTTTTGTCAAGATTCCACTACAAGACAGAGAATTCATTAAAAAGTAGCCACACAGAAGAAAGGTGAAAACCCACGGTCAAAGTGAGACCTATCATAAGAGAATTCATACCATGGGTTTATTTATGGTAAGGATTCATAAATTAAATCTGAAACTGTTGAGTGAAACACCTCACTAATCTTACTAGACCTAGAAAAAACTTATGGCATACAGAAATACCACCAAGTTTAGGATCGCTTGTTCACCATCTGATGCCCATTCCCTCTGGGAACTTCCATTGAGGGGGCAGCCAAGGCAAAAGAGTTTCCACTTAACTTACTCCCACATGTTCCTTTGCATACACCATTCCATGCTTTCTTTCACCATTTCTCCCTCAAGTACTCACAGGTGGTCTTCCTCTCATTACAACCCCTTAAATTATACTATCATACACTCTCCTTGTACATTCCTGTTCTTGCATTCTTTCCACATGATCAAACCACCTCAAAAGTATGTTTCTTCCACTCTAGTACCACTCCACAATTCATTCCCTTTGTGCTTACTGCCAAACAAATCTCTGTAATACACCCCCTCATTACTTTCTTCATTCCAACTAGTCATAACAAATGCTCCTCCAAGTAAATCATATCCACAGCCTGGATTCTTGTCCTCTGTGATTCACCAGCTAATCATATTTTTTCCAAGAATGGATGAAGTTTTCAAAGCGAGTCACTTACACTGATTCATGTAATTCATAACACCAACCACAGAGAAAGTAATCAGTAATATAAATCAATCAATTTTGACAGAAAAATCTTTAGAGGCAAAATAAAATTAAACAAAGACACTAATAATGTAACAGGGTCCTCTAAAAGTCAGTGATATGGCACATGCAGTTGCTTCAACACTTTCCAGTTTCTCTGATATTATCCCATTTCCATTTTTTATCAAACAAAATGTCTAGCCTTAACTTGCATGATGATTTTTTTCAGCCATCAGTTTATGATCTATCGAATGATGAGTAAGAACAAATTCTAAGCTAATGACAAAGTCAATTTCAGATCTCATCAAGTGAACAAGTTTGTTTGAGCTCAAAGCTTTAGCCATGGCACTCTTCTCATTTGATTTGTAGGATCGTTTAAGTCTATCCTGACAAATCAAAAATGCAGAGACAGCTATAATCATTCTCACTACAAGCATTAAATGTTATACTATTCTATTACATTTTCCTCTAAATTATAGTATATGCAAGAAGACAAGGTCATAGTATGCAATCACACCATTTCATATACTTCAACTAAAGCTCGACTAATTCCATTACTTCAAATTTCATCAAAATCTTACTGTAGTTTCTCTACTGCTGGATCTGCATGTGATGGTATCATTTTCACTGAATAGAAGAAAATATACAAACTGGAGGAAACAGTATGTGTATCCGTATCAAGAGGAGGGAAGAGGCCCATACAATAGGGATAATCTCTAAAAGGGCAGCAGTGTTGAAAAACTAACCTAAATACAAAAATTATCCTGTCATGTAGATGTATGGACACCTTTAGATTATTTACAGACAGACAAGACACTAAATGCCATTTTACATTTGTGGCAAGGTGAAGAAATTATCAGACTCTATCATCTGCTTCAAATACAAACATTCATATTATGCAAATAAAAAATGGCCATTTCAAAACCACAACATACTACAAGTGAGCATTTCATCTCAAATATATTATTCACCAGACTGGTTTCTTTGTCAAAAGTGCATAGTCTGAACCAGACCCATAGGAAAATATTTCTATAAACATGCATCAAATTTGGAGGCATCCCATGAACGCTCACATATCCTACTAGTATTGTGTACAGCATTTCTGGTTCATATACTGAAAAAAATTAAATTTAACTTCACAAGACAAACTCTAACAGGACAAATTATGAACTCAAGGTACCAAGATGTTTTGGTGAGTACAATACAGGCCAGTTTTGCAAACAGAGAATTTGTAGCTTGAGAGATTATACCACTGTAAATTTCTTCACACACAATTCATTATCAAACTCCTGCTACAGTAACACTAGAATGTGCAGAAAAATATTACAAGATTATTCTATTAATTACAACAGGATAAGGATCCTCTATGCTGACCCACCAAATATAATGCAATAACACAGTTCAAGTTCCCAAATGTGTGACAGTAGTAAACAGTCAAACTACCTCTACGGAGACTACAACACTGCATACATATTTTCAAGAAGACTTTCACAATTATAAAAAAATCCTAAAATAGATCTCTGCAAAATGGGTGGGAGATGAGGGGAGTGAAATGGAATTACTACAGATACGGTTACTTTACTGGAGGGGTCAACATTAAGATCTTATTTTGTGAACGTTAACACTGGACAAGACATTTTGTACATGAGGATAGGGAAAAAGAAAAAAATTTTACCAGAGATAATATATACACAATAACTTCCACAGGAATTAATCTATGGTATAAAATCACTTGCTATTTCAGTATAGCAGATGGAGAAAAATGACAAAAATAAGTAGGCTCTGAATGCTGACAGAAAATTTAAAATCTTGAATCAAACAACAATTCCACAAAAGACGTACAGGAGTTTCTACATGAGTTTGAATTTAAAAAGTACTACAGCTCTGTGAAGATCTTTTCTCCATACTCTTCAATGTCTCACATATAGAACACAAAATCTTGAACTTTTAACAAGAAAACATAGGAACTTAAAAGAAAAATGTACATGGAGCATCTGAATAAATATCTACGCCTAAATTTGTAGACTATTTGATCTTACAAACTTAATGTTAAGAGCCAATATTCCTTTATGCATGTCCCATCATTCAATGGAAACAACATTTAAGGGAACAATGGTAAGCTTAGCCAATGAACTTATCACACAAGAGCTATCAGTTCTAAGCATAACATTGCAGAAAGCATACTTTTAACACTGACTAGCTGTGGCAGCCAACTTGATATATACAGAGCATTACCTCTGTACAATTTTACAATGATTATGACAGCTCATATACCTCTAAATCACATTTATCGTTAATGCCACTTCCTACTAATCTGTTCAATTACATCACTCAAGATTTGAAGATTCCCCCACAAATTTAAAAGAACATACACCAAAATCATTTCTGTACTTAAATATATGATTTTGCTCATTCAACAATACAAAACTTGTTCTTTACACAGCTGTTTTTGCTATACTATGCAGTAACACAATTTGATACAACCTGGCAAAGGGTGTTACCACAAAAAAACAAAGCACTTGGAAGCAAATTTATGTGGGTTATCTTACTAGAGTGAAAATGAGCAAGTACATCATTGTGAAAAATACATTCACATTGTTTCTAAAGACCAAATTCAAAGCAAAAATTTTTGAAGTGATGAAACATTTACAGTACAACTAAGCATTATATAAGTAGTCATAAAATCTGGTTCTCTAATTCCATGAAATTTAGAATTTAATATCTAAGTTGCCAAACAAATCATACATAAAAATACACACAAAACTTTGAAAGAAGATAACCAATAAATCACAGTAGAAATAAGTGTAACTAATCTTCTGGAAATGAAATATAAACTATCAGCCTGTCCATCTACCTATCTATCTGTTATCATTACCTGCTCCCAATTCAACAGGATTGTTCTGGTATGTATGTACAGCCTTAAATCACTTACAGAAGTTCCAGTGTGTTAAAAGAAACATGAACTACCACACTTGTTTAAAAGTGCTCCTTCTTCATTGAGATCAATGCGTCCACTAACACTACTATAAGAAACAAAATGCTTTCAGTGCATCAAATCCCAGATCATTTCTTCAGCAATATCCCCTGCTTAACTGATTTTTTTCATTACACCTTGGTCTTCTATTAATCTTTATATCTTCAACTGTTCTAATGAGGTATACAGTATATCTTTTTGACCAACCAATCACTCAACATATGCCATAAATTACCATATCTCCAAAAAGATTTTAATCCATACCTTTTTCTAATGATTTCATCAAACTTAATACCCTTTTCACATCTTCCTGTATCCTACTTCCAGTTATACTACATATAAGTTGTGTACTTTTTTTTATTTTATCTTGTGATGAATGCTCTGGTTATGGACAAAGGTCTTCAAAGGGGCCATGCCTTAGATGATGTAAAAAGGCTTGAAAAGAGAGAAATGGTATGCTGTGGTTTCAGTGCATTACACATGACAGCTTGAGACTGAGTATAGTTTAACTTTACCTGATCATGAAACTATCTTTAGATGATGAAACTTAAGGGCTATCTTAGAGATGCGATAAACACACTGGAATGGGTTTGTTAGAAATGACTAGGCTTAGGAATTATCAGAGATACCATAAATGCACAAGAAGACTGTCAATTCCAACAAAGTGCACATAAGAGGAGCAATGAACACTATATTTTTGATGAGTTCTGTACACCATACGATAATCACTTTTGGTTCCATAATGATCTTACAAGTTGTGAATGAGCACTTCTTATGAACTGGTTTACCCATGATAACTATGTTAATGCAACACTGGACCTCATAAATGTGAGGGGTGAGATGTGATGCCAGAGAGAAGGCTGATGATTGATGTATCTTAATAGGATGAACATCTGGATGGTGTTATTTTATAATGACAGTGGGATACTATCAAGTTATTTTTTCTGAAAAATTGTAGCATGATCCAGGAAGCCCTAAGGAGCGGATCTTAAGGATATCTGGTAAAGATCAATCCTAAGAAAGAGTTTCAATTCAGTTACACAGACCTCATCCTCTGTGACCTGTCAGCTAGATTCAGTAGCTGGACAATCATTAAAAATGAGCCACTCCCATCATTAACCATCACAATGTCAACCTTCAAACTGATAGCTGTATTAAGTTTAAACAAAGATCACATGAATGGTAATTCTTTAATCCGTGCAACACAGAATCTCACCTTCTTCAGCTCTGTCAATTCCCTTTTTTGTTTTTATATAGTTCCAAGTTGGTGCAGTATCAAAAAAGAACAATATAACCAATGTAGGTCACATCTGTCACATAAAAGTTATAATAACAAGTGAGTGGCATATTTTGGCCTAAGTAAAACAAAAATCCATTATTCAAAAAAAAAAAGTAGCCTGTAACTTGCATTGTCAAGCATTTCCTTAAATTTCATTATTAAATGCTAAAAAAATTATGTTTATTAGAGTGGCAATCAATGCTATGTGCTCAAAATAAATATACTTGTGTCTGGAAAACTTGCCATCAGATAATTAATCTTAAGTAAAAACTGTCAAATGTATGCTTGATAAAACTAAGAAATGTGTAAAGAATTAAACAACACTTCAGAACAGACTTTGCTAATGGGAATAATTTCATAAACTAATTTTGACTTAAATGAGATAATAAGCATACATAGTACTGTTGAATAATGTTACTATACAGGCATTCTGCCAATCCTCAAGGACCTCACCATGATCCATACATACACTGAAATTCCTAATCATCCAATCAAAAACACATTCACCCCCTTTCTTGATTAATCCAATTACCATCCACCACATTTGCCTTGCCATATTTACTCTTCCCAAAGGCTTTCACCATGCCTCTTCCTTTTACTTAACCACTTGCCATGAGTCACTTCACATAACTCCCTGAACCCAAGCACCCCACATCTGACACCCTATCATCAAATGCATTCAACAATCATTCAAATTACTAATTCAATCTCCTCTTTACCTCATCTCTGTCTGTTACCATTTGCCCTCTTTGCTGATGTTCCAGCTTGTTCCTTTTTTTCTCACACTATAAACATCCTTCCATGACATTTTCTTATCATCCCTGAAATTTGGTGATGCTCTCTCATGCCAACTTCATTTGCCCAACTTTTCAACCCCCGCACCTTTCTCTTGACTTGCTGCTGCTTTCCTATGTACATCTAATTCCTTGCTCTCCTTTCTTGTAAGTAATGCCCATACACCTCTTTTTTCTCTTTCACTAGCAACTTAACTTCATCATCCCACCACTCATGAACCTTTCTCACCTGCCCACCTCCCACATGCTACACACTTCTCTGACACATCAGTACTGATTCCCTAAATGCCTTCCATTCCTCTCACTCCCCCAACTTTATTTACTTTTACCTTTTGCCATTTTACACTCAATCTGTCCTGGTTTCTCTTCACATATGCCTCTTCTCCATGCTTACTTACTTTCAATATACTCTTCTCAACCATATCATTTCTTCTTTTCCTAAAGCCTCTACAAATCTTCAACCCCATCTTTACCAGGTATTAATTGTACGTCGCATCAGTTGCCCCTCTCAGCATATTTATATCCAAGAGTCTCTCTTATACATAACTATCACTTGTACATAATCCAATAATGGCCACTTGCCATCTTTCTTACACTATGTATATTTATGCATGGTCTAGCCTTCAGTTCTTTTTCAACAAGTAACTCCACAAGCTGTTCACCATTTCCTTTCACCATACTGAATACCCCATGCCCTCTAATTATACCCTCAACTGCCGAATCATTCACTTCCACATTCAAATCAACCATCACTAACACCCAATCTTTCTTATCAAAACTACTGACACACTCACTCAGCTTCTCCCAAAACAATTGCCTCTCCTCCTCAGTCCTCTCAAAGCAGGGTGCACAAGCACTAATAATCCCCCACCACTTGTGATCAACTTTCAGTTTTACCTTCATAAGGCTAACTTTCTTACATTCTTTCCCACAAGTAATCTTCAGCTAAAGCGTAACTCCTTCCTTTCCTGTCATCTTCACATTAACCCCCATGACCTATCTAAACCATTCTTACACATCCTTGAGCTTTGTTTCACTCGAAGTTAGGACATCTAGATTCCTCTTCTCAAACATACTTCCTATCTCTCCCTTCTTCCCTTGGTTACATCCACATACATTTAGATACCCCAACCAGAGCCTTTAGGAAAGATGAGCAATCCTCACTTGTCTCCTGTTCCAATTTTTAGAAATCTAGACACAAGAGGAGGGTTTCTAGCCCCCTGCTCTCACCCCATTTAGTCTCTTTTTATAAAATATATGGAATATGCTGGAAATATTCTTTCTGTCCTACTCTTAATAATTCTATAAAGATAAGGGGGACAAAAGTGAGTGCACAAATTACAGATGTCTAAGTTTGTTGAGTATACCTGGCAATTGGTATGGGAGAGTAGTGATTGAGAGGGTGATGGCAAGCAAAGAGCATCATAATGGGGAGGAACAACGTGATTTCGGAAGTGGTAGAGAATGTGTGGATCAGGTGTTTGCTTTGAAAAATGTATGTGACAAATTACATCAAAAAACAAGATTCATATGTGGCATTTATAATTCTGGAGTAAGCATATGATAATGCTATTAGAGATGCTTTGTAGAAGGTGTTATGAATATATGGTGTGGGAGGAAAGCTCACAAAAGCAGTGGGAAGTTTTTATCAAGACAGTAAGGCATGTGTGCAAATAGGAGAGGAGGGTGAGTCATTCCAGGTGAAGATGAGTCTGTGGCAGGGCTATGTGATGTCACCATGGCAGATTGTTAACAGTTGGGTGGTGAGGGACGTAAATGTAAGAGTCCTGGAAAATGGGGCAGGTTATGGGGTGGTGAGGGAGGTAAATGCAAGGGTCTTGGAGAGTGGGGCAGGTATGTAGTCTGTTGGGGGTGAGGAGGTGCCTGGAAAGCTAATTAGATGTTGTTTACTAATGACACGGCACTGGTGGCAGATTTGAGTGAGAAACTGAAGTAGTTGGTGTCTGAGTTTGAAGTATGCAAAAAAAGAAAGTTGTAAATAAATGTGAATAATAATACGGTTATTAGGTTTAGCAGTACAAATAGTTGGAGTGTGAGGTTGAAATGAGAAAACTTAGAGGAAGTGAAGGGAAGTGAAGTGTTTTAGACATCTGGGAATGGACAGGGCAGCAAATGGAACCATGGAAGCTGAGGTGAGTCATAGGGTAGGTGAAGGGGCAAAGGTTCTGGAAGCACTAAAGAATGTGTGAAAAAGAGATTACTATCAGGAAAGGCAACAATGTGTCTGTTCGAGCATACAGTATTCCTGACGATGTTGTATGGATGCAAGGCACGGGTTATAAATGATGATGTACAGAAGAGGGTTAATGTGTTGGAAATGATAAGATCAAGTAAGGGTAAGAGAAGAGTATGGTTAGGAGCTGAAGAGAGAGTGCTGAAATGGTCTGGACATAAGGAAAGAGTGAGTGAAAAGAGGTTGACAAAGAGGATATCTCTGTCAGGAGTAGAAAGGGACAAGGAAAAAGGGAGCCTGAATTGGAGATGGAAGGATGGAATGAAGAATATTTTGAGTACATGGGGCCTGAACATACAGCAGGGTGAAAGGAATGCAGGGGATAGAGTAAATAGGAGCAATGTGGCAAACATGGCAAACAGTGGACAACATGGTGTAAATAGCCTGAAGCAGAGTATATGAAGCAGCCAGGGGAAAGCAACGATAGATCTGTGGGGCCCAGTTGTGGATAAGTTGCTGTGATTTTGGTGCATTACATGTGACAGTTGGAGAATATTAGTGTAAAAATGAGTCCTTTTCTTCATCTGTTCCTTGCACTACCTTGCAAACGTTGAAAGTGATGAACAAACATAAAAGAAGAAATATATATGTACAAAGTAAATCTGAGTCATCCGTTACTAGCATGTACAAATGCCCACACCATTTCAGCTACCATAAAAAAAAAAATGATGTTGCTGAACAAGGGTTTTAACAGAAGTTTCCGGTTAAAAAGGGTATCTGTTGCTTATCTCCATTTTCAAATTCCTAATTGATGCAGCCAGCACTCTTTACTCCAAGAGCTAGACCAGTCTAAAGAAATCCTTAATCATTTTACTGAAACAGCTCATGAGGGATACTGGTCTGTAGTCCCCTGGCATCACAACTTGCTTGGTGTATTTGGATGTTTAAGAAGTCTGAGCTAATAGACGGAAAGACAGCTGGTGTTGGATAATCTTTTGTGGTTGAGCTTTTTTTAACTGCAGTGTGAAATTAGGATTCATTCAAGTTGCCATTTGGGATGAAGTTTTTGGATACTGCTGTGCTTTTAAAGTGTTTACTGCATCATCTGACAAGTATTGTGCAAATTGGAGCCAGTGTAATTTATTGTAACTGGTATAGGTTTTCTTTAGGGTGGCTAAGGATTTCACACTGACCTGATGTGTGGCAATGAATGAAAGGTGGCCAGATGGAAGGTACTTATCAGAATGGATGAACATAGCACTGAACATAACAATACGCCAAAGGACAAAGGAGAGTCATTAGACATGAGGAGCAATCTGGTTAGCAAGTTGTGGTTTTTCATCAGAGGGTTGACAAAGGTAAGTTTTTCTACTTTGTCTATTATGGGGGTACCTCTTGTGTCCTGTGCTTGAAAGAAGAGCCAGGAAGGGGTCTTTAGCACAAAAATCTCCTATCATTATGAGGCGGGGCATGATCATGAGACTGGCATAAGGTATACACATCAAACGTTTATCAAATTTCTGATAAAGTTCCTGGTTTTAATCTAATTGGAGTGAACCTGATGATGCTATCATGTGGTATGTTTTGCTCTGTTTGAGCCACTGTATTTGAGAAAGAGTTGTTTCTGTTTATAAAGGTGAGACTATCTCAAACTTTATTGTTACGTCTGTCTGATGAAGATGTGGTTAGGAAGTTGTGTGAATTTTGATATGGCAGTAAGTTTGGTTTCTTGGATAAGGGCTTGTTTATTGTATGTGCAGAATGCCACCGATAAAATTTTTCATGAAAAATAAAATAAAACAAAAGGACAGTGAGAACAAAATGCTAAACTAACTATGAGACAGGTTGAGCATTTTAAAAAACTGAGGGTACAGAGTAATGTTGTTAGGTCAAGTTGGTCAACAGTTACTATATGGAAGATGCATGGATCAGTATTAGGACCACAAAACCCCTAAAGGAACCTATCCATACTTGAATGGGTTACAATATGGAGACTCCATCTGTACTAGTATGAGTTACCCCACTTGACCTCCTTTGAATTTGAAGAAAAACTGTATCATCATTTGGAGGTTTATTATATCATGAGCAGCTATAAATGGTGCCATGTATTGTAGAGACAGAATAGGTTTGAATCCTGGTTGTGGCAGTCGGTCTGCAGTCAACTAACCTGTCTCTCTCCCCAGCTAAACTTAATAACTTTACCTTTATTCATGCCTAAATCTCAATTTAATCCCCCCACACTCCCTAAAGTCTGCCATCAGAGCTGTGTCATCTGCAAACACCAAATGACTCACCTCCCTGGCACCCCAAACCCAAAACAATGGAGTCCTGCCCCTCTTTTCATCTCCTTTGCATTTACCTCCCTAATACCCTTGCTGCATTCACACCTTCACCTGGAACCACTCATCCTCCTCTCTTCCTACTCATGTACATGCTTTACTCTCCCAATAAGAAACTCCTCATTGCTTCTACTAGATATTCTCGTAATCCACTCTCATTTTCATCCACATCAATGTAAGACTCGCTTCCTTATACCCTTTCACACATTCCTACAACTAATCCTTCAACAGAATTGCTATCCTTCCTTTGCTCTCACCATTGCACTATCATATGCTTTCTCTAGATCAATGCCACAAACAAATCCTTCTCTCTCTTCACATATTTCTCACACAGATTCTTCAAAGTAAACACCTAATACACACATCTACCACTCTAGAAACCAAATTGTTCCTGCCCAAAATGATGATATGTGTGCCTCCACCATCACAGTCACCATTCTCGCACATAACTTACCAGGTATACTCAACAAACCTGTACCTTTGTAGCTCAACCATTCACTTTGTCCCCCTTGCTTTCTACAATGGCATTTTGCAGGCATTCCATCCATCCTTATTCAGCACCTTACCTGGTGCTATACATAAACTGAAAATCTTACTAACCATTCATTAACACAGTCAACCACTTCCTTCAAAAATCAACTGCAATTCCATCCATGCTATGTTATTTCTACAAATGCTGAAAGATAATGAGATGAAGTGATTTGCTTATTCATTACATGTTTGTTCTATTTGTATCACTGTATCCAAATTTACAGCACTGGTGCTATCTATGTATCTATATCTATGATACCTTTACCCTCCAGGAACTGCCTATTTCTACCAAAAGTGTCTACCTAATATTCCAATCTACTACTTCTACCTAAAGTTTCTATCTAATGCTCTAGCCTAAATGTTCCTACCTGCTATCTATTACACCTATTGCTTTGATGCAATAACAGAAATGAAGTCAGGTCACACAATACATGCTTATATTTGTAAAAATACACTGGAAGTCACTCTACTTTAACTTAAAAACAGCTTTAAAGCTTGCATCTTCCTTTCAATGACCTAAGGTTCACTTATCTCTTATTATGAATCCTGCCCTGGATTAAAAAATAAAAACTTAGATGCAAGGGAATTACCAGAGCCAATGAAGGTACAAAAACACAGCTGCAAGAACAAAAAATCTACCAGTCAAGCCTGGATTAACTAGCCATTGAATTGCAGGTGTGTTTTGTACTGCTTTCAATCTGTGCCTGTATTTCAATTAGTTATTCACTCGTTGCACCCAATTGGTCAGAAAGACAAAGGAATGAGCACCTTGTATGTCAGTTACAAAGAAATAATGTAAATATGGTCAAAATTGTTAAAAATATGTTTAAAATAAATATTTATTATAAAATATTCATAAATAAAATATCATGAAAATGTTTATACTACAAAAATATAGAAATCATTTTGTTGTAAACATATTTTGGGTGTTTTGTCTCAGATGTGAAATAATGTTTCAAATGGTTACATGACCAAAAGAATGTATTACATGAACAAAATAATAATTATGTCTCCTTTGCCTGTAAAAGTAAAAAAAAAACTATAAGTTATGTACTTTAAAATCCTTTCATGTATTTAGTGAACATTAAAATCAAATCTGAGGTCAATTTAGAAAACTAAAAGATCACTCAGTGTGTCAAGAACCATAAACTAAATGAAAATCTAATTTCCAGACCAAAGAACAAATTGTGGCCTTCTGCATGTTCTTGAAATCTAAATCTTTCAATATCGGTAACAATTCACATTCAGGGCAATACAAATACATGATTATGAATAATCTAAATAAAATAAAATACACAACTGATTCACATATTTCAAGAAGAGGATAATAATCTCAGGAAATCTTGGCAAGGCCAAGAATGATGGGAAGAAGCTTACAAGCCACACCTAACGATTGTCTTCCAAAGGTGGCATCAGTCTTTTATAAAATAATTCTGCATCTTCCCTCGACACTTAATTACAGGTAATTCTTAAAATATTAGTGCACCATGAAATGGGTTACACTATCTGATTAGATGTAAACATACTAAAAATAATGAAATGTCACCGGCCAATTATCAGAATACCAGTATTGTCTTTTAGGTTGAGTTTCACTCCTAAGTTTGAGCTTTAAAAAATCTAGCATTTAAATAAGAGAGCTAACTAACAGCACAATACTTTGTAACAGGAAGTCAGTCTGTCAACAAAAAATTAAGCAAGGCATGATAACCTGGTTATCAAAAATTGTATACAACTCCTCATTACTTCATTTTCATTCTTTGTATACAAATAAATACAGTTAAAGTGAAAACCAAATTCACCATACCACTGATGACTACATATGTATAGAAAAATATGGAATAAAGTGCTAGAGTGGGGTTCTCCCAGTGATATGGTTTACATATAGATTTTCATCTCTTAACTAACTCCTCATATGATTCACTGTATTCATGTGTAAATACAGTTAATCATACAAAGTAATTAGCTAAAATGCAAGTGTGATGAGAAGTGTAATATCTTGCTACACACTGATGTGAAACTGAAACATTTCCATTTCTGTTCATCTATACTCATTTAAAAATTCCGAGTTAAAAATTCTCTAGTTATCCTCCAATTTGCTACCAGTTGCTGATTCCTTTAAGTCAATTTGAAATGTAGGATTATCTGAATATAAGAACCTCTTCCCAGCAATAAGGGACTGTATGACCCACTGAGTTGACACAATAGGAATGCCAAGCTGCTCTGCTCGGCGCAGTTCCTCTTCTGGGATTGTTGAGTCTCCTACTACAACTGTCGTGCTTTTGTCCAGTACCCTGTTCAAGTTGCCTGTAAACAACAAAGGACTGAGAAAATTGCCCATTTACCTTTCATGGTTTTGTATTATCAGATATTATGCAATTTACACAAGTGTCTACTAAAACATCCATATTACATTGTGACATGTGCATGAATGAAAGATGGTAGGTTGATCAATAAGATATATAACAGCACAACTGAAGGTACAAGGAGAGGAGGTAGATCACAGAAGAGATGGACAAGGCAATGACAAGGGATATTTCTGATAAGGGTACATGACTTTGAATAAAATACAATGGAAGAATTTTGTAAACAAATGTGGTGCTAATGGAGAGGATAATAATTTTTGACAAGTCAATTCAACGTGCAAAGTGAAAAGTAAGTGCTCATATAGGTGTGGAATTCATGTTTCACTTTAATCCTGAGCATGGATGAACATGCAGATGAATAACTGAATAAGCTGTATATACGTGATCAACCTTGGGGAACTGAAAATTGAGTAATTTGTGATAGACAGAAAGACAGATATACAGAGAGACAGACATTGCATGTCCGTGATACAAATGATTACTTTTTTAAACCACAAACTTATACCATCACTTCTTTTCACACATAAGATAGACATTATATATCCATGATAAAGTTCAACACCTTTTTCAAATTGATACCTCATGCCTCACATAATTTACATCACAAAAACTATTAACATGATCCATAAGTCTTCCAGGGAGTCTAGAAAGAGTTAGAATTTCTTAAAGTGCTTTTCAATCAAACTTATCATATGCTGTAGGCAGTAGCTGGTAGGTAGCAAATGTCCAGGGAATTATACTACCAGTACTACTTGCCTGGATATCAGGAGGGTTAGTGACAGCTGCATTGTGAGCCAGCACTTCAGTGGTTGTCAAGTTGCACTCCTCTGAACCAGATAGCTGTCTTTTCTTTCTGCCTCACCCACACACAGACTACCGGCATTCTGTCCACGCACATACCATCTCTCCTTGTTACACATAACACTTGCCAACACTGAACTCACACGGCTCATTTCTTCATAACTCTAAATTTTCCTGCAGTGAGCATTATGTGCTAGCCTTGCCTTTTGGCAAAATGGTAGGAGCAACAGATAAAGTAGTAGGAAGGAACATTTAGGTAGGAGCATTAGGTAGAAACATTAGGTAGAAGTAGTAGGGAGGAACATTGGACAGGAGCATTAGGTAGAAGTAGTCAGTAGGAACATTAGGTAGAAGCCTCTGTAAACACTGCACAAGACTTGCCCTCTGTCAGTGGCCTGTTATGGGTGAGGCACTAAAGGTTAAGAAGCAGCACTGGGAGTTCATTAGTTATGGAGACTATTGCTGAGGATGACGCCTTTGAGGGAGTTCCAGAAAGGAATAATTATTGCCTTTACCTAAATATCAAGAATACAACCACTTTTATCATGCTTCCATATGGACTTTCCAAATCCATTCATTAGCATTTACAACCCTATTTTCCAGCATCTCACTCACCATCCCATTTACACCTCCAATTCTTTTTCAGGTGCATTATTGCTCTTCTCACTCCTCTGCTGTAACATCTTCCTCTTCCCTGCGCTCATTCCACTCCCTACTTACCGATAATCCTCTCATAATCTGCATGTCTGTTTCAATATCATTTCTATGCAGTACTTTAAAGTTGTCTTTATCACTTACAAACCTCATCTATTGTCAGATGCAGTGTCTCACTCAGATAAAATACAAAACCTTCCTTCCACTCTCTGTTTACCTCCTTTTATTGCACCTTATCAATCTCACTTAAAGTCTTATGTATGTTTCTCCTAAGGTCCTCATTTGCTTTCCTTTTATTCATATGCAAAAGTTTTCTCGCTTTTCTACAAAAAATTTTATACTTCACACACTTTGCCCTTCATTCATCGTCATATTCAGGAATATTCAGTTTCTTCACCCAAACTTTCATGTTCTCAACTAATTCTCCTAATCTTTATTATACTTTTTTATACAGTGAATGAAATGGCATGAGCAAAACATGCCCCAACTGGGGCCACTTCAGGTGAAAAGGAAAAGAAAGAAGAAATTAAAAAGGTTCTTCAGATGTTTGTAGACCTGACTCTTAAGGATAGACAGGTTATATGAAGAGGAAAAGACAAAAGAAAGAGGAGAACTCCACAGCTTAGCTGTTCAAGGGAAGAAGAAGGTATTATAACAGCCCATCCTCAAATGTCTTTTTCTCTCTTTCCAAAACCTACCAAACAGTGATGCAGCCTCTACTGATGCACTCTTTAACTGTTTCCACACCATCTCAACCTTACCTTGTAAAGTTTCATCAGTATCTCTCAACTTCCCATTCAACTTCTCTCAGAAGTTATGCTTTACACTCTCATACTTTAAAACTCTCAATTTTATCCTCTCTCATTTTCTCATTCAATAATCATACATCATCTAAACATAAAAACTGATCTATACATGATATGACAAGCTCCATCCATCCCTCTCACATTCTTTCTTACCAGAAACACATTAATAATGTCCTTGTTTACCCAGCCTTCTCTATGCCTATGCCATTATACATCAACCTAAAAAAATTGCAGTATGAACTATCATTCCTGTAAATGATTCAGACAAATTCATCAAACAGCTACTTCTATTTTATATATATCACAAGAAACTTTTCACAAAATTGCTGCAGACTAACCATTACAATTAAGATCACAGAAATACTTTATCAGTGATATGCTGGGGTTAGAAAACTGAGACTTGAACTCATTTACCAAATATACATAAAGCAACAAACCTGAGCGAGCAGGCTTCACTCTGACTTTCGCACCAGTAGTGTCTAGTAGTGGCTGCCAAAGTGAACTGAATTCTCTATTGGTAGATGTTGCCAAAAAGATTCGTTCCCCTGTTAATAACTGTCGAGGACCCATTATACCTTCTTCACGACTTATGTTCTGTTCAGTTAATTCTCCTGATTCCAGCTCACCAGCAGGTAACAAATATTGCTGCCATGGCTGAACCTTTTCCTGAAAGTGAAATACATTTCATAAGAATAAAGATGACCGTGGAAAAGTATTCAGCAAAAGGTAAGAAGTTGTATGTAGCTTTTATGGATACGGAGACAGCATATGACACAGTCAAGTGGAATGCATTGTGGAATATGTTAAGGACATATGGTATAGGGGGACAACTGTTGGTTGGTGTCAAAGCCTTTCATGGATGAGCAAATGTGTGTGTAAGAGTGGAAGGAGAGATAAGTAAAAGTTTTGGGATAAATGTAGGTGTGAGGCAGAGCTGTGTGATGTCAGTGTGTCTTTTTAATGTATATATGGATGGAGTGATAAGAGAGATGAAAACAAAACTAGAGAAAAGGTGGGTAGAGATGGAGTGTGGCATAGATATAGTGGCTAGTGGCAAGCCCGTATGCGGATGATACTGTGTACGGAGAGTGAAGAGGAGTTACAGAAGGTTGTAAGTGTGTTTTATGATGTGTGCAAGTAGAGAAAATTGAAGATAAATGCAAGTAAAAGTAAAGTAATGGTGTGTGAAAGGAAATGGGAGTGAAAGTGTAGATTCTGTAAAGCCATATGGAGTGAAAGAAGAAAGTATACCAAACTGTGTTGTGGATATGGGGGGAAAAAGACTGGAAGAATTGAGGAAATTTAAGTATCTGGGAGCTGTCATGGGTCAGTGTGGTGATATGGAAGGAGAGTTAAGGGAGAAAGCAGTACAGGCAAGAGGAGTCATTGGGTCCCTTAATAGAATAATGAAGGGTAGAGATGTAAGTATGGAAGTGAAAAGTGGATTAAGGGACACCACAGTCCTCCCAACCCTATCCTATGCAGCCAGAACATGGATGGGGAATGAGGCAAAGAGGTCAAGTATCCAGGCTGTGGAAATGAGCTATTTGAGATAAACATGTGGTGTGACTAGACAGAATCAAGAAAGAAATGAAAGGGTGTATGAGAGATGTGATATGGCAGGGAATGCAAAGGGAGTGAATTGTGGAGTGGTAGAATGGGTGAAGCATAATTCTTTGAGGTGGTTTTGGCATGTGGAAAGAATGCAAGACTGGAAGTTTACAAGAAGAGTGTATGATAGTACAGTTAAAGGGGTTGATGTGAGTGGAAGACCACCTGTGACATGGGCAAATAGGATGGAGGAAGAGAAATAGTGGAAGAATGCATGGAATGATGTATGCAAGGGAGGCATGTAAGGACAGGGATAAGTGGAGACTCTTTTGCCCTGGCCATCCTGTGATGGGAGTTCCCGAGGGAACGGGCTTCAGAGATATGGATAGATAAATAGTTAGTTGGGATGTAAGTTTGAATGGAGAAACATTAGAGGAAGTGAAGTGTTTTAGATACCTATGAGTGGACTTTGCAGCAAATAGAAGTATGGAAGCAGAAGTGAGTCATAGGGTGGATGAGGTGGCGAAGGTTCTGGGAGCAGTGAAGAATATGTTGAAAGAAAGAACATTATCTCAGGAAGCAAAAATGGGTATGTTTGAAGGAATAGCATTTCCAACAATAATATATGGTTGTGAGGCATGGTCTTTAGATAGGGTTGTGTGGAGGAGAGTGGATGCGTTGGAAATGAAAAGTATGAGGACAATATGTGATGTGAGGTGGATAAGAAAGATTTGTGGTGTGGTAATTAGATAATAAAAAGACTGTGGTTAATGGAGAACAAGAGGCTGTGTTGAAATGGTTTGGACACATGGAGAGAATGATTGAAGAAAGTTTGACAAAGAAGATATATGTGTCAGAAGTGGAGGGAAAAAGGAGAAGTGGGAGACCAAATTGAAGGTGGAAGGATGGAATGAAAAAGATTTTGAGTAATTGGGGCATGAACATGCAGGAGGGTGAAAGGTGTGCATGGAATAGAGTAAATTGGAACAATGTGGCATACTGGGGTCAATGTTCTGTCAGTGGACTGAACCAGGGCATGTTAAATGTCTGGGGTAAACCATTGAAAGGTCTGTGGGTCCTGGATGTGGATAGGGAGCTGTGGTTTTGGTACATTTCTCATGATAGCTAGAGAATGGACGTGAGCGGATGTGGCCTTTCTTTATATGTTTCCTGGCACTGCTTCACAGACGCAAGGGGTGGAGATGCTGTTTCCTGTGCAGCGGGTTGACACCAGGAATGGATATTGGGAAGCAAGTTTGAATATGTATGTGTGCATATATGTATATATATGAGTATGTATATATATATATATATATATATATTTATTTATTTATTTATTATACTTGATCGCTGTTTCCCGCGTCAGCGAGGTAGCGCC
>JAYMFT010421223.1:0-17637 GCA_038088735.1 Panulirus argus
TCTAGCTGTCATGTGTAATGCACTAAAACCACAGCTCCCTTTCCACATCCAGGCCCCACAGACCTTTCCGTGGTTTATCTCAGACGCTTCACATGCCCTGGTTTAGTCCATTGACAGCATGTCGACCCCGGTATACCACATCGTTCCATTTCACTCTACTCCATGTACGCCCCTCACCCTCCTGCATGTTTGGGCCCCGACCGCTCAAAATCCCTTTCACTCCATCCTTCCACCTCCAATTTGGTCTCCCACTTCTCCTTGTTCCTTCTACCTCTGAAACATATATCTTCTCTGTCGACCTTTCCCCACTCATACATTCCACATGTCCAAACCATTTCAACACACCCTCCTCTGCTCTCTCAACCACACTGTTTTTATTACCACACATGTCTCTTACCCTTGCATTATTTACTTGATCAAACCATCTCACACCACATATTTTCCTCAAACATTTCATTTCCAATACATCCACTCTCCTCTGTACAGAACTGTCTATAGCCCATGCCTCGCAACCATAAGATACTTTTGGAACTACTATTCCTCCAAGCATACCCATTTTCGCTCTGCAAGACAATGTTCTCTCCTTCCACACGTCTTTCATCGCTCCCAGAGCACTCAGCCCCTCCCCCACCCCATGGAAAGTAGGTAAACTTTTTTAGATTCTTGTGTTTTCAATTGTTCATCAGCTCATCAAGATTATGAGTTCAGTCGCTGCCATAGATGTATTTATGCTCCTTTGTTTATGCTACTGTATTTTTGTTTTTTCAAGTTAATAGAAAAATTTTGGACCAATCTGTACAAATTTCAGGTCCAGCAGCATGGGATATACCAGAAGTGGAGGTAGAATATCCTCATGGACGAGGTCTCTTCCGCTGGGTTGCTTATTTTTTCTTGTTGGGTAGCCTATGCCCACCTCTCAAGAACTTTGTTGAGCATCTTTACGAACCTAGAACATTAGTTAACCCTGTTGCTATTAGGTAAGAAGTAAGAAATGGTTGAAGAAGGTGAAATAAATGGTTAGAGTAAGGTAGCATGTGGTTAAGCAAGACATGTGGTACGGAGGAATGAATCAGACTTTGCGGTACAATAATGGGGTAAGTTAGCTATAGATAATGAGAAATAGCTTAATATATTTAACAATTAGATAAATAGATCTGTTGTATAACTATAGATAGGATAGAAGGATAACTGTTTCTTTCCCTGCATGTCAAAGCTTTGGAACTCTCTACCTTCTCATGTCTTTCCCAATAACTATGACCCGGCTCATTTCAAGAGACAAGTTTTTCACTTTCTCAAAAATTCGTAAATGCTTTACCTGTCTTTTTTTTTCCCCCCTTTGTCAGTTCTCTCTATATTTCATTTAGGGCCCGGCCTTGATGTGGACTTTTGTCCATGACCGGAGCCTTCAACATAAAAGAAAAAAAGAAATAGTTCTGATAAAATTTTTTCAATTGATTCCCACAGAACTTATGATCTTAGACATTTATGCAAGCCTCCTATTGCTTTTGACAAGAAGTAGGTTGGAACAATAGGTAGGAATATTAGGTAGAAGTAGTTGGTAGGAACATTAGGTAGGAGCCTTTGAAAACACTGCACTAACACTAAAGGCTAAGAAGCAGCCCTGGAGTTCAACAGTACTGAAACTCTTTTGCCATGACCACCCCCATGAGGGAGTTCCTAAAGGGAATGGGTGTCAAAGATATAGATGATAGATGTGTTGATTCACAGGGAAAAATAAAGAAGGAAACGCTGAGATTAGTGTGGAAACTTGTGTTCATTGTAGCAGATTAAACATAAGTTGATGTGAGCGAGTGAACTGAGAGGCTTTGTGCATTTGATACAACCTGTGTAAATGGAAGTGGAGGTTAATATGATAGTTAGGTAGATAGATTGTTATTCTAATAAGTAAATGACATGAACTGTAATAATAAAGGGATCTTAATGGATCACATTCTAACTGTAGGAATTAGCATATTAAAAATAGAGGAATTGATGATGTATAATTTACTGCTTTCATTCTGATTGGTGCTAGTTTTGTTGTATTATCCACACTTTTTTGTACCCTAACATTTGCATTTATAGTGGATTTAACTATTAGTTGATTAGATATTAGATTCTTTTAGTATTTTCAGACTAACTCTCTCTTTCTTTCCTGTAGATATCGGGAGCAACGGGAAAATCTCCTCCGTGCATTAATGAGCAAAGATGTCACAAATTATGCCAGATTAACAGATGTATGGGTAGAGAATCCAAAATGTAAGTTTTTACTGTACTTTCCTATTGTATTAGAGTCATGAGAAGTTTTATACGTGTTTATCAATATTGAACCACGAAATCTCACCCAGAACAGAAGTTTTCACTCAGTCTTCTAACCCCAGACAAACATAAATCTAGCTCACACCCTCCAGTCACCTTGAATGGACAGTCTATTCCACTGAGCAAAACACCAACTATTCTAGGCATTACATATGACACTCACATGACATTCATTCCCAACACTAATAACATAAACACAAAAGCAACTCACAAACTGAATGCCTTCAAGACAAAAGAAAGAATTGCTCAACATCCTCTACAAAAGATTCATCCATTTCACTTTAAACAATGCCTCACCTGCCTGGTCTTCCAACCCTTCAAAAGCAAGTATAACAATCCTGTAAACCACACAAAATAGTGCGGTCAGAGCAAACACGAACACCCAGTAGCTTCACAATGAAACAAAGATCCTCCCAGTACAATCCCACCTCAGTTTTATCAGCACTTGATTCTATGTAAATGTGCAACAGCACTTGACCCCTCTCACCCAAACCACTCCATAACCAGCCATAAACCCTCAAATAGAAATGAAAAGCTTTCCCCTGACTCACACTTCAGTAACCTCTTCTTACGGATCCCCAAACCCCCAACAAATAGAACACTGACATAAAACATACTTATTGAATTAACCTAACAAGCACTAAACAATCAACCTC
Organism: Panulirus argus; assembly: GCA_038088735.1. NCBI lineage: Eukaryota > Metazoa > Arthropoda > Malacostraca > Decapoda > Palinuridae > Panulirus > Panulirus argus. The sequence continues at coordinate 2,973 of JAYMFT010421223.1, forward strand.
CCAACTCAGTATTAACTCCAACCAACCAGACAAACACCCATCAGAAACCACACTCCTCAGACAAACACAAGCCACATTCTCACACTTATGCTGTAGACATCACCCATTACTACAACATTACAAGCACCATTTCAACATATCACAAGCCCTTCATGCCCATGATGCAGCTACTATAAAGATGACACTAGACATTTACTGTATAATGTGGAACTCTGTAACTTCTTTGAAAATCCTTACCAGGATGCAGAGAAGTCAAACCTAACTCCCATATGTTAGGAGGCAATATAAAGCTCTTAACTGCATTAAGAATTTTAAGAAAAATAAAAGGTAAACATTTCTAGTGAAATGGGTTAAGTTGCTCAGCTTTCTTGAGTCTTTAACTATCTTACTTTTCCTAAAGAATTTGGAAATTTTCTCTTCATCAGTGTGAATAAGAGAAGTGTTTTCCATAAGACAGCATGAGTCCTCCCCTAAAGTTCAATTCAACGAGATGATGTGATGATTCACAGATTTCTTGCCATGATGCACTAGTGCTTGGTTCGTAGGACAGCACTTTGTCTGATATGTTCATAATCATAACCAACTTTTTACCTAGTGGTTGCTATATCATGTCTGCAGTGGCAATAGGGTGGCTATCAGATATATGTTCTCTTTAGACATTAAGTTTTGATTCTAAATTCTTACTAATAATAACAAATATATTGTATGAATATATGCAGTGATATGCAGGGAGCATTAGGTAGTAATAGTAGGTAGTGAAATTAGGCAGAAATATTAGGAAGACACATTAGGTAGAAGTAGTTGGTAGGAACATTAGGTTGGAGGGTCTGAAAATACTTTGCTACAGTTACACTCTGCCAGTGGCCTGTTAAGGGTGAGGTGCTAAAGGCTAAGAAGCAGCATTAGAGTTCATGACTCTTTTGCATGGCCATACCCTTGAGAGAGTTCCCATAGGGAACGGGCATCAGAGATATAGTTAGACTGATAGATAGAATTAAGGTTATTCACATACCTAGCGTAAAGCTTTAAAGCTCTATATTAGTGAAGTGACAATACTGTAGAGGGGTAATGATGAACAGTGGCTCACACAGGTTGATCTTGCCATTAGGAGCAGATGATGGTTAAGTCACTGGGATTTTTTCTTGTATCCCATAAGGAAAAGAGCTGCCTCATTTCCCTTGCTCAAAATTTATTTCATGATGTCCATTTTTATGTAGTCCACTGTAAAAACTCCTCAATATCATGTATCCTGTACAGGTACCTAATCTCTAATATCTGTATGCATATCACTAATAACCCATCACTGACTAGTTTAGCTCATTTAAGTAGATTTTGTTGTAGATGTGATCTGTCAGTACACAGCCAAGATTATTAACACAGATTTTTCTTTGTTGTTAATATAATATTTTATATTGCTCATTTAACTGTTACTCCATTGCCAAAGATTCATATATGTGGTTTTTCCTTTTCTTTCAACAGTTCTGAAATGGGAATACCTGCAGTGGCTAGAAAACAAACAACTGAAAGGTGAAGTTAGTAAGATATGGCCACCTCTTGTTCGTTGTCCAGAAACTGATTGGAGCTGATAATACGTTTGTCTTATGTATGATATTGGATGGGTGCATTTAATGATGATCATGTAATCTACTCAACTGAATTGTCATTCAGAGACATTTTTTGTTCATTACTTTGCCACAATAATCTGCAAAATTTTAAACTTGCAAAGATATAAGTGCAAAATTTTTTAATAGACTGGTTTTATACTTGAACTATTAATTTATATAAATGTTTATCATTTTATGCACAGATTGATGTATGAGAGATGTTATGATTTTTTCCTGAAAATGTATAAAGATTAAAAGCATGAAGTAATTTCTCTAAAGAATTCCTTGAATTATGTTTCTGTGTTTTTGTAAGTATGATTTGCATAGCTTATGAGGCAAATTTAAAGGACAGCACAGAAGAATTGAAAAGATAATGTGTGGTGAGAAAAGGACAAGGAGGGAAACGATAGGAAAACAAGAATGCTATGAAGATGCTGAGCGTAATTGATAATATTTTATGTTTTGGTACAATGATCAATAGTTGTTGAAATTCATATTGAACAATAGGTTAAAGGAACTCCTGTTCTTAGAAAAGACTTTATTTGATTTACAGAGTGTTTGAATTTTATTACAGCTATCTATAACTATAAACAGACTAAAAAGTTACAATATAAGATATGGGTCTTATCACCCTGACATATAATACATATACACAAACAGATCATTATGGCACAATTAAATAGTCATAACACATATAGATATATGGTGAAACAAGGAAAAAATATCTTATTTGTGAACATGAGAGAAACAACTAGTGTAGAATATGGAAATCTGATAGAAATTAAAGAATATGTTACAACCTGGAAATTTTGATACAATAGGGATATGAATGTTCAGATCCCATATTTCCATATTTGTATGCCTAACAAGTGAGCTGAAAGTACGACAGGACTTATATCTTGACAAGAACTAGTATTCAACTACATGGTCTACTTACAAACTGGCTTGGTGAATGTATTATTTCAAGTACCAACTTATCCAAGGTATCTTTTTATTGGTTGTTAGCTCTTTAGAAAAAATGTGCAGATAGGTTCTCCTTCACTTTCAAAACTCACAACCAAATGGCAACACGCAGATCAGACCACTTTGCCTCAGAATAATTAAGGTTTATCATCCATTTTTGAGTCAACATCATTGGGTATTTAATGCAAGGGTGACAAAAAGTGTCCCATTGCCTTTTGTTATCATTTGAAACTAGATGGAGTACTTATTTACTGTCCTACACATAATACTGTAGGTCACATCAAGCTGACTGCTCAGATATTTATGTGTTTAGTAGCAGCATACTGATGCTTATGAAACAATGAGTACAATCATAACAAGCAGTGACATGTCCCTCCATCATTCAAAGCTACTGACTCCTATGCTAGTACAAGATGCCTACAATTAACACAGCTGTGAAAAATGATTGTCCTGAATGGCCACTGGTTTAACTCAATATCTTCCGGGGTGGAAGCCACCAGCAACAATTGAAATAAGACAGTCTCTTGCCAATCATAGGGGTTACATTCCTGTAAGACCCTGTGGTTGTCAAAACCGTAGTTGGGAAGGTACAAGGTCTGCAGGGAAAAGTAAGATCAGGAGAGTGACCCGTGAGAGACATTTCTTCTTAAGTCCCATACCCAACACTTTATGGTTGAAAAGTGGCATGGTATGCTTCAAAAAAACATATCTATATTCTTATTATAGATAAGTTTTATTGGATAGGATGGACAAAGGTTCCAATTTGGAGTCAGAGTGTTGGAGAGATTATGGACAAATTGTACTAATATTATGAAAATTAGACGAATTAATAGATTTTCTCTTAGGCCTGATACTTATGATGTAATCTTTTCATTTGATCTAGACTGAACTGGGGAAATAACACACCCATTCATAAAATCAACAAAATCAGTTACATGTATCTCAAGTAACTTGATAATTATGTCCCATTTTGAAAGAAAGATTTAACACATGTAAATTAGATATCTAGAAAAAATTAACATTGTGCAACTACCTATTCTGTCATAAACTGCTTGATCATCATGATCTGCCATGCCTTCTGCCACAGTAGCAGCTGTCCTTAGTATGTTTTTCAATCCAGGAGAGGTATCTTGTTACACGTGTGTAGACTCCAGGGTAGCCTCTCCGCCCACAGCCCTGCCCCCATGACACTACACCTGGGGATAATGCAGGTAACAATTAAAGCACAGTTCTTTGAAGCAATGCACCTGTATAAACTCTTTGCTTGGAGACCTGATGAAGTATGATGAAATGAAGAGTTAAGTTACTGTTCAGAGAATAAATTTCACTCAACTTGCAGAATTTCTACTTTCACAATCTTTCATGTGAGTTTCTGTAGTAGATCACTTCTTACTTTCAGGACGATTGAAAGGTAAAGAGGGGATGAAGGGAACAAATCTTATTGTAGACAAAAGTTGAGGGGGCTTTTGCCCCAGCTTGCACTAAATATTCAAATGGTCCTGAGGTTGACCTCAAAAGAGATGTGTTGATATGGTATATGAAACATTAAGGCAATAAAGAAAACAGTGAAAGAGACTGTCAACACACCTATGATATCCATCTTGCCATCAGAGCCCTGCATGAGTAGGCCTCCTCCACTGTCTCCCTGAAAATCATGGAAAACAGAGGTTAGATGATAAAGACTTGGATTTTAATTACAGTATTGTGAGAAAGATGCCACCATTAAGTAATCTTTATAAGCAAAATAGGTCTTTCATAAACTAGAGCTAAAGCAGTTTGAGACAGTGCATGTCATATGCAAACAGTCACATCTGTAATGACTTAAGTAACGGATTTAAAATAAGACAACTGTTACATGACCGTTCAACAAACGATCACACATCTGTGAATAAATTGTAAAAACAGGTGTGCCTAGACTCCACTTGGTTGTAGTTATGCCACGAATGAAAAAGTCAGCTGTGGTGAAGTTATATCACTGGAGTACAATCTTGTCATTGAATATCTCACTCCCGAGGGGTCCACCCTTTCCAGGTGTTAAACCAGGACTCCAACAGCTCCAATGATGCACTACATTCAGTAGCAGGGACAGGAAAGTTTCCTTTGAAGCAAGAAGTTCATTGACAAGATTGTACTCTGTTTCATCAAGTGATGATACAGCCTTACCAAAAATAACATTTCACTCATGGTGTAACCTCAAGCAGACTTTCTGGTAACCAAATGGGGAACCACACAACTGGCTCATTATTACAAGTGGGCTACTGGAGATAGGACTCACCAATCAGATCTTAGAACTTTTAGACAGTTTGCAATCAAGAACCAAGGTCCGAGCAAGGTGAAATTGTTTAATGATTCAGAGGGATTTAGCCTGATTGATACTATGGCCAGTGACATGGCAAATGGAACTTCGATGTAAACAGAAGTAAAGAAATACATTTTGTTGAAAGAACAAATTACCCTGAAACAGTGACCACCATCATCTGATGTTTTAGCTTCTCCTACACCTGTTTAAATATGGAGCTAACCTATCATACCATTAGTACCTTATAGAGGTCTCTTCCATCACCAGATAGACAGGGGAAAACATTCTGCACTTCAGCACAACCTAGACAGTTCAAGCAGCATCTAGTATGTCCAAGCAACCTAACAGACCTAACATTTTCCAGAAAATTTGAGTTTACCATAACCAACCTTAGTAGATTCTAGAACTTCCCAATATAATGCTGATAATACCCAGTAACACAAAACATTCAAAATAAAACTTGTTAAAGAAAACCTGTTTAAATTCTCAGATCAGTAAATTCTACACCATTCCTTATATGATAGCACATCTCAGTAAATCCTATCATCTTTGAAAATTGTAGACTACATAACCCCTCACGTGGCAAGAGTCAGTGCCTCCGTTAACGTATCCAGCACAAAGCATGTTCTCTGTGATTTCGTGAGGGAGGTAGCGGAGAGTGCGGCACACTGCGTTCGAAAAGACTGGTAGTAATGCCTCTGTCAGGGTGTCCGTTGGGTCTCCTGTCTCTGACACCCTTCCCCAGCCAGTCACCACTGCAAGCTCTCCAACATAGTCGCTGTCTGTGGGGAAGACCACTATATTATTTAACTAAAAAGCAATATTGGTCTCCAAAAGGAAAGGCCAGAATTAATGAACTGTACGACAATATTCAAGATCTAATGAAATCGATTTTAGCAATGCAAAGTATGGGTCTGACTCAAGTAATTAATCCTTGAGAAAGATTAATGGTGTTGCAGTACAGTACATACGATTGTTGGTCAGAAACCGGTTAGACCTGTGTAAGTAAACTGTTGGTGATTCATTGAGCAGGTCAATATCTGAGAGCTGTGAGGTATACTTGTATTGATGAAAGAGTAAAATCATTATTAATACAAGCACCATTGTGGATACTATTGGCACCTTACCAACTTATCAGGCAAATGGTGCTACTTTATGTTTCTCAAGACCCTTCTGGGTTTAGTAAAGTATCCAGCGATAGCAGTAAGGAAGAAATATGAAGACATTTATACTTCTTTACTAGAGGTACTTTACTGATGATACAAATTCTTAGTCACCACTGAAATTTAATAGCCATTAAATACAACAATTCACACATGTAAAGCATTTATAGTAAGCCTTACAACTAGATATAATATCAAAGTCTTACCTAGCAGGCATTGCTTTTGTCAGTTATTTACCCTGAAAGAAACTGTTCATATCGATCTTTTGGTAAAGCTCATACTGTAACACTTTGCATATTTTTTAAAAAAGCTCAATGTTTTTATGAAGTGATTTATGACAACCTTTCTCTGTTCACATCGCCTCCCTCATAATTAACTTCCAAAGCAAACCACAGCCCAAGCAAGGTTCAAGGTGAGACAGAGAAACGACAAATGAATAACAGGCCCACTGTTGATGATGATTAATAGTGTTGAGCAAACCAACGTTGGTGAGCAATGTGTATACCAGTACAGTATTTGTAAAACTATAGGACAAAACAACATTTTATTTGTAAGGCATCAACCGTTTTTTACTGTGGGGCTTTTTTTCTATGTACTATAGTGAGAATCAGCATCTTTAAAGCAGATTAGTTTTTTAACTATAGAACAGAAGACTTTTCACCAATATAGGGCAAACATTTTCAGCTATGAGAAAGATTTTCTTTTCTTACTATAGGATTGACTTTGTTTAACAATATAAGGCTAAAAATCATATTTTTCTGTGAGACAGACCAATTGTGTTAACTAGTTTGGATCAGCGTTGTATTACTGAACTGCAGAGCTGATCAGTGTTGACATTTACAGGGCTTCAAGTTCTGTATGGCAAAGGAAGAAAGATTCCTCAGGTCACTTAAGGGAATTTACAAATCAAATTATTATTATCATTATTATTATTATTATAATTATTATTATTATTTTATATAATGTTATAAAGCAAAGAAATTTTTTTGGGGGATTAGTTTTGGGTACATTATCTGTTTCACAACGGTCTAGTTTAAAACATTACCGAAATTCTTAGGATTATAAGTACCTCTTTTCTACCAGATTAGTGACTACGTACGCAGTATAAGAAAGCAGGATTCTATAGTCATAAGCTTATTTCCCAGCTCTTTTCTTCGTAGGAAAAAGTAAGTGAACTGTGTTCGCTATAGCAGACCCCAGACCGGTTTTGTGCAGAGGTACCCCTTCAGTTTCAGTTACCTCAGAGCCTCCACAAGTCTAGACTTGGTTCGCATCAACTATAAATTGACCATCGCTATGAACTAGACCAACGGTATGAACTAAAGCGTAAACCAGTTTTGTTACCGATAAGAAAGAGCAGCTCAACGATACCATGTTTAAGGCAGACAAGCTTTATCAGCTACAGTGTAGAGCATCAGCATAATTGATTATAGTGGAGTTCAACATCATTAACTGTTAGAGAAGGACAGACCAACGTTCTTAAGAATAGGTCTGACAAGCTTTATCAGTTATCGGGTAGACCACTGTTGTCAAGTACTGAGCAAGCCATCGTTATTGACTGTACCGTACACCAGCGTTGTTAAATTTAAGGCAGAGCGAAAGTATTAAATCTTTTATTAACCACAGGGCAGACTAGCCCTATCAACTTAAAGGTAGACCAACTATGGGGTAACCAGTACAACTAATATCGGGACTGACCAGCGTTATTAAGGACAGACCTTATTATCAATCAGGATATTAGTTGTAGAAAAGTTATCAGCATTCATTATAATAATAATAATAATAATAATAATAATAACTAATCAGTAGGTATATAAATAAAGATAAACATAACATTATTAAAAGTGCACACACACACACACACACACACACACACAAGAATATGCAGGCAAACACAAATAAACAGGCATTAACAAACACATATATAAATTCATAAGAAGCATGCACAATTATAGCAACAGAGGCCAGATCACAACAGACACTCGGGAACTTCCTGTAAGTGCCATCTGGCATTTGCTCCAAATATCCAGCGAAAGTGTATGACTGGAGAATATTATATGGGTCAGTGTGCCGGGGAGACAGTTACCGACGCTTAAGGAGACTGTCACGGACATCGACGTTCAGGGAGACAGTCACCGACACTTATGGTGACTGTCACCAACACCGATGTTCAGGGTGACTGTCACCGACGGTTTAGGGAGACCGTCATCGAAGTTAAGGGTGACTGTCATCGACGCTCAGGGTGACTTGTCACTAACGCACAGGGTGACTTGTCACTAACGCACAGGGTGACTGTCATCGACGCTCAAGGTGACTGGTACAGACGCTCAGGGAGACTGGCACCGACGCTCAGGGTGGCTGTCATCGACGCTCAGGGAGACGATCAAAACATGACCTGGATGCACAGGCCTGTGGGTGCCGGGGCTCATTAGTACTGTGATCTGTCGACACTTCACCATACGGTTGGGGTCGCTGAAGGTTATAGACACCAGGACCAGTGAGTAGAGAAGTCCAATGGCACCGCCGCTCGTCAACGCCCGCCTTTACTATCGTCAAGCATTGGAAACACCGAAACCTGACAATGCTGGAAATAATCGGTGCTGTACACGCCATCGTTTATACCCCAAAGGACCCATCTGTCAATAACAATTACCTGTAACATTAATACATTTTCTCTTCCAATACAGATTCTTTGGTATCACATTCCTAAGCGTATGTGACGGTTTCTCTCATCATAAACACCTGCTTGCCGTAAGTCATGAAATCCCACAAAATACCTCTCCCAGTGTGCTTCCTACTGAGCATTTTTCTACCAGTACCTGTGGACAGTTGTACCTGTTACTTTTCATCATGTATTTCCAACTTTGTAACTGATATTTCCACAGCATGACTTCATTTAAAGCAAAGGCTTGGTTAAAATATACAATAAACTCACGAAGAGCGACTTTATTCCTATGTAGAAAATGTTAGGATTCAAATCAAAGAATTTATATATTACTGTTTTTGTTGCTAATCAAAGAATTACCATGGCAATAATAAATATTATTATTAATACTCCCTTCATGGAACACCAAAATGATTTAAAGAAACTAAGTCCAGCTAAATATAATGAATATAAGTGCGTCCGAACGCACACCATGTTAGTCTTGTCGACTCAAAGTGATTAATGTTAGTTTTGTGGTTAGCCAGCGATGAATCAACACACGGGATGATGACCATAGACAACTGACCAATCAACGCTCGGCTGGCCTCTCCCTGTCTACAAGTATTGTTTGTATCGGCTGGTTTGCATCTTAACCCCTCTCCAAAACTGTTCATTCTTGACCAGTTAGAAATAAAATTGATGTATGCAGGCAATATCATGACTTTCAAACGCATTATAATATTTTGCTCGTTACTGTTATAATAAAAGCTAATACACGAGTCAAATATTGTTGATGATAAGGTTACCGACGGCTTGCGACTTGGATTTCAACCAGTTTCGATGCTGCTTCGAAGCACTTGTCGAGCGAGTCTGGTAAAGAATATCAGGTTTGTTTACTTGTGAGAGACTGAGAGTAGGCAGGCATTCCAGTGCGTTTTTCAGAAAGGCAGAAAAAGTGGAAATATGATGAAAATTATAAACTAGTGGTCAAGTGACAAATACGAGAGGACCTGATCTGATTCAGAGAAAAGAAAATAGTGATCACTTTCTGTAGGACCGGAAGGTTGCACTACTCGAGGCTGGTGAGCGAAAACAGTGTTTTCAGTGCATTGTACTCCCAGTAACATATCATAATGTAGGGATTTATGTATTCATACTTACCTTAGATATGTCATGTTTTAAAACTACAAAAGGGACAAAGTTTTACATCAAATTCAGGGATGTAAGTAATTAAGCACCATCAAGTGGTACTCTTTACCCTTAGCTTCCATGACTTGTTATTGGTGTGAGCCAACAGAATCGTATTCAGATTCATATTTAGGTTTTATATTTATACTTGGCATTTAGGGTTAACATCAACGAGCCTAACTCAAAAGCTTTCAGATTATTTAACAGTTCCGTTTTTATCAACCACTTAACAATCTTTTTCCAAATGAGCAGCAACATATGCTTTGCCGTAATGATTTGTTTTATGACACTCTAACCTTGAATTATAATTGTCACTAAAATGAATATCTGAAATATTCTTCTAATATTCCCAGATTCATATTGATCGATCCAAGTTTCCTGGAGGGTAAGGGAGGCGAGCCAAACGTACTTCACAAAATTTAAACAATGCAGTAGATACATAGACTCACCTGACATGGGGAGGCAGGCAGGGCGGGAGTACCACTTGTACTCGACCTTCTGTCCCAGCTTGATGAGGGCGATATCATTGTTGTAGGTTGAGCGGTTGAATTCCTGATGGTAGATGGTGTATACTACCCGGTACTCCTTGCTGTTGGTCTCAATAGGGAAGCTGCGGATGTGATCCCCGACCATCACCTGTAGGTTGTGAACACTCACCCTAACCGTGAGAAAAATTGTCGTTAGAGAAAACCTCTTTCTCTTTTAAGTGTAATTTGATATGGATCAGTGGTGCCCTTAGATCTTACTTATGCATATTTTGATGTGGCACTTCGGTGCTTTATATATGGAGGGGCGAACCAGGTTCTTGTATTGGTGGTTGGCATTCACAACATCACGGTTTTTGAATGATAATAGAATGGGGGAAACCAGGTCCTTGTGCAATTGGCCGGTGTGCTACCTCTTTATTTTCGCTGTTATTGCATAGTGAGGAGTACAGGGGAGATGTTATCCCTGCCACGGCGAGTAGCTGGCAGCCCCTCCCTCTTCCAGCTGGTCTTTATCTAATATATACGGGATGATCTTTGTTTGTAAGGTTCTCTAGGTATCGGCCTGGCAAGGGAGATTTTCATACGAAGGCCTATCCTCAAAATCTTTTTGTTGAATTCATCATATATATATGATGATTGATGGAAAGGGCTTAATGAAAAATCAGATGGAAGAAAATTGTAACAGGACGTACCATAATGAAATAGAGGAAATAATTTCTTTTAGTTGTGCGACCTTACTAGTTTGTAGAGGAAAAGTCATCGGAAATATCGAAGAACGGGAAAATTAATTGAAGATAGAAAATGTGATTTATCAATGCAGCAACTGATTTAAACTAGCTTTGGATATTGAACACGATTTTTTATTGCTATGATGTGGAAAATAAATTAAAAGTTGTGGAGCGTTTTTCAACAATGCCTAAGAAAAAATATAAATAAAAACGAAACGATATAAGTATGTAAGGGTTTTGAACATTAGTGATATTGGTGTTAATTACGGAACCATAGTTGAAGCATTTGTAGACATCAGAAAACTTTTCCTGACCTTCCTAGCAGCCCACATATATATAATATATATATATATATATATATATATATATATATATATATATATATCCCCACCGGCGGGCTGATGCCCGGTTTGTGTCTTCTTTACATGTATGTGCCATATGTACATTTATAAATATGTATTATTGTATTGAAGGCACAATAAATATTTCAAATCAAATCACATATATATCAGTTTTCAGTTGACAGAATATACCAAACAACCGATGATTAAGAGCTGTAAGATTAAGGTTTAGAGACAACTCATGCACTATCAGTCTGGCGCAATATTACCCATTGTAAAGGTCAGCAAAAAAAGCAAGGTAATTGTCGAGCGCGAGTGTATGTCTTACCCCTTGATGCAGTGGGCCGCTGTCAGGACGTATCTGTCACTGATGAGAGTACCTCCGCAGTAGAAGTGTCCCTTATACATGATTGTGACCATCCATGGGTACTCGTTAAACTCAGCGAAGCTTCCCCCTACCACACGCGTGCGCCGATTGGGCAGACCACACGCTGTTGGGACGACGATGGATGTGACCAATCACAGCAGGTAGCACAGAATGTTGACGAAGACGGGAAAGAATGGTTGGATTAGATTGTCATGTTGCAAAAGTGAAGATGAGGGAGGTGTATTTAATAAATGCCAGATGTTATAAGAGGAACGAAGATTAATCATTTAACGTAAACCAGATGATACGGTTGAGTCAGTTAACACAACAGGAACAAGATGTTTCAGAACAAATTAACTGCCGTAGACTACAGGGACAGAATAATAACCTTAAAACCTAAAATCAATGAAAAAAATTACATAATCATAAAAGCTTTCCTTTGCTTTCGAAATTCACAGATTAATGAAGTATAGCAATTAAGAATGAACTGTATATTCACCGAACTGCATTCTGTGATGATTACAATGTATATGTAGATGATCAATCTATGTTGGTTATTTCAAGTATGTTGCCAAAAAATTATCTTTTCACTGTAATGTATGTTTACCGTGTGTATTATGATTCAAGTTTATAGTCATTTGATACATGACAACCATAACTGAATATTTTGCCAAGATTATCTTCACGTAAAGGATTCTAAACACTGTCGAAACACACACAAAATTAACAGCAGCTGCAACTTATCTCATTAAAATTATAAGCCATAATTAACTTGAGTTACATTTGACCAACAAATACTGCTACACATACATCATTAGTAAATAATGATACTTATACTTAGAACCTCTTAAAAAGTAAATTTACATAATTAAGAACCTTAATATGTATTTGTATATCGATTATCAAAACACGCGTGCTCCACACCATCATTATATTTATGATTACGCGCATATACATAGTGTTTACAGGAAGAAGCATTAACTTTACTTGCTCACACATCCCTTGGATATTGCCGTAAGCACCGCTGCCACCTAAATTCAAATACATATAATATTCACACTTAGCTTTCTGACATACCCAATTACTTAACTCTCTCAAATGAGTACAAAATTTTATGTCCCTAATGTTCATAGATGATCAAAAACTGCATTTTGGGAAACTATATTTTGTTCCTGTTAGTAATATACGACAGCAAACCAAATTTATCGTTCTGATCATTGTTTGTAGGCTGATATAATATAAAATGAAGCTGCGATGCGTTTTAATTTTTGTATGAGGACGCGGCTGTAGTTGACTAACTTTACCGTAAGGACAGGGTAGTGAGGAACGAGGCAGGGAATATGCTCACTTGTACTCAGGAACGCTGATATTTATGATGGTTAATCTCAATCACGTCCCTCCTCCTCCACACACACACACACATACACACACACACGAGCCTCTGTTACTGACCCTGAGTCAGCACCAGCCAGCCTGGGGTCGGACTCGCATGAGTTCGAATGCTGGGCGCGACAGTCAGCCTACACCGAACACAAGTGTTAGGCCTCCTCTTGGTGCTGGTCGATAAATGGGTCTTTGGCTGAGGCTGAGGTGTGCGTACATACATAGGAATAAAGACATGGCAAAAGGCAACATGATTGTAAAACTGTCTCCCCGTAACATAGATAATCATCACATACAGTAGTCTCACACAGATCCACACACATGCAAATGCTTGCAAGCACAGTCAAGTTACATGCGTCCCGAGAGGTGTAACGTTTATTTATGTACATAGTTTATTTATGATATTTCTTAGATATGAACAAGCGTCGTGTAAACACCACAGCTTTGGATATTAGTACAGACATTTAAATCGGCGTTGAAATTCATGTCCACATCTCCCTATCTGTCAATGTCATTATATAACCCGAAGACCCCCTCTTCACCGAAGACCCCCTCTTCAGTGATCAAGAGTCTCCCTCATCTCCAAATTTGCGCTACACGTAGCAGCAGGGACAGGATGGAGTCTTTTGTAGCGAATACACAGGATTGCCAATGGTGAGTTTTCACTAGCGGCGTAACCTCAAGCAGAGGGAGTCCCACAATACCTTTCACAGAGGTACAAAGGATGCAATTTCATCTCTGGCTGCGTCATTTTTCTTTATTTCCACTGTGTGGTCCGCTGTCCACACTAAATGCGCACGACGAGTATGAGCCCCAGGGACTGGTGTCGCAAGCGTCCAGCAGATGGCTGGGCCGTCCCGACACAGTTCCTCCGGCTGCAGCACCACTAACCGCCTCATTTGTCTCACTATGACTGGGCAAATCAATAGTAAGTTCACGAGAGGCTTGTTGAATATACGTGTGCCTCATATCAATCTGTTTACTCCGTGGATAAAGGTTCCCTAGCCAGTTGAGAAGCAGCGCCTCATTAAAAAGCAACATAAATGATGTCTAACACCCAGTGAATATAACTTCCCGTTGTATGATTTTTCAGCGTCACATATTCTTAGTTTGCGTAGTGTTAAGTGCTCTCACTTTCTACATTACTTGTCACACTTGATAGGGGATCTATGGTCAAAATATTCCGTTTACAAAATACGAAAGCTTACCTTCCTAATGCTTGACGTTACCGGTCGCCTGTCATATCCAATGCACAGGTAGCTACCCCAGTGCTGAGTCAGCCTGTCATTACCATAACCTAGGCGATAGTATCTGGTTAACCGCGTTTGTCGTGATAAGTACGAAAAAGATTTGCACGTAAACATCCAAAGCTGTAGAGTCATACAGTAAGATTGTTGACACCACTCCCACAACAGACATTGCATGACATAAAGGATATCATATATATATATATATATATATATATATATATATATATATATATATATATATATATAT